>ML258806.1:0-81657 GCA_005239495.1 Nicotiana undulata | reverse complement strand
TATATATATATATATATATATATATATATATTGCTGCGGCGTGCAACCCGATCCATATATAATGTATATTGATGCGGCGTGCAGCCCGATCCATATATAATGTATATTGATGCGGCGTGCAGCCCGATCCGCAACTATCCTCACATATTCGGCTCTCGGACTCACTCAGTCATCCTCACAAGCCACTCTGGAAACTCATCTCAACTCACGGGACTCAGCCCAAAATACTTCTCAGCATTTCAAAATAGTGTGATAACAGTGGAAACAACAACAAGTAGAAAACAGGACTGAGTTCGCAAATGTTCTATCAGGATAGTGTGAGAATAGTGTAAAATTACCTATGAAGGTCTAACAGGTTGGCACAAGGCCCCAAACATGGCTTATAACCCATAAACAAGTATAAATTTCTAAAATACAGGATATCGTAAGGTTTCAAATAGAATACGCGGCTTAATAGTCGCTACAGGACGGACCAAGTCACAATCCCTATAGGTGCACGCCCACACGCTCGTCACCTAGCATGTGCGTCACCTCATTTACCAAAACAATATAAAATACCGGGGTTTCGTACCCTCAGGTTAAGAGTTACAATTGTTACTTACCTCAAAACAGCCCAAAAACTACTCTGCGATGCTCTTGCCCCTCGAATCGGCTCCCAAATGCTCCGAGTCTATCAAAATCATATTTACAACATCAAAATATGTTAGGGAAACGAAACCCA
The DNA here is from genome assembly GCA_005239495.1 of Nicotiana undulata. Classification (NCBI taxonomy): domain Eukaryota; kingdom Viridiplantae; phylum Streptophyta; class Magnoliopsida; order Solanales; family Solanaceae; genus Nicotiana; species Nicotiana undulata. The sequence continues at coordinate 80,936 of ML258806.1, read as the reverse complement.
ATCGAAAACTATCAAAATTAGGCATAATTTCCAAAATTGGCCAAATCCGACCCCGGGCACACATCTCGGAACTTGATAAAATTTACACCATAAGGATCCTCACCCTCCCACGAGTCTATACATACCAAGAACACTGAAATCGGAGTTCAAATGACCCCTCAAATTCTCATTTTAAGGTCTCTTAATCTCAAGCCTTAATTACCCATTTTTGCACTGTTTTCCCCAAATATTCCACCACTAATCAGACCTTTAATCACTTATAAACAAGCTTAGAGTCTAAAAATATTACCTCAATGAAGAACTATCGATTTCCCTCTTCAAAAACCCTCCAAAAGCTTGAAACCCGTATGAAAATAGTGAAAACAAGACCAAAATTTGCTAAGTCCACCTTATATACTTTCTGCCCAGGCATCTCGCACCTGCGGTCCATAATCTCGCATCTGCGGACCGCTTTTGCAGTCAATATACCGCATCTGCGGTTTCTCATTAAATGGGCCAAACTCGCATCTGCAGACCAGGCGTCGCACTTGCGGTCCCGCGGATGCGTCCAATTAACCGCATCTGCGGTTCTTCCCCTGATGGACTCATACTGCACCTGCGATCCCCCTTGTCGCTTCTGCGGCTCACACCTGCGGTCCAATATCCGCAGGTGCGGAAATGACAACAACAACAAACTCAACAGCAAAAATAGCTTTCCAAACTTCCCGTTGATAACTCAAAACCATCCCGAGGCCCTCAGGACCCCAACAAAACATACCAACACATCTCATATCCCCATTAAAACTTAGTCGAGCCTTCAAAACACCAAAAACAACGCAAAAACACCAAAATAACATCAAATTCAAGCCTTTGAACTTTGAAATTTCTAAATTTCACCAACGATGCCGATACCATCGAAAACACCTCCGATTGACCTGAATATTTGCACACACCTCCAAAATGACATTATGGACCTGCTCCAACTTCCAGAATTCCATTCCAACCCCGATAGCTTATTTTCCACTGCCGACCGAAAATCGCCAAAAACCAACTTTCGCCAATTCAAGCCTAACCTTGCACCGGAAATCAAAACCTCATTCCGAACACACTCCTAAGTCCTAAATCACCTAACGAAGCTACCTGAGCCATAAAATCCGCATTCATAGATCGTTTACCAAGAAGTCAACTGGGAGTTGACTTTTCCAACTATAAGGCTACTTTAAGAGACTAAGCTCCCAATTCTCACTACAACCATTCCGAACCCAAACCAACCGACTCCAACACATCATAAACAGTATAAGCAATGCATGACAAGGTAAAAATAGGAATAACGATGAAAATTCTACGGAACGACCGGCCGGGTCGTTACATTCTCCCACTCTTAAACAAATGTTCGTCCTCGAACATGTATAGAAACATACCTGGAGTCTCAAACAAGCAAGGATATCTGCTCCGCCTCTCCCGCTCGGCCTCCCAAGTGGCCTCCTCCACTGGCTTAGACCTCAACCTTCTGTCCTGACGACCAAAAATAGCCACCGGCTCCACCTCATATGACATATCACCCTCGAGTTGTACTGTGCTAAAGTCTAAAATATGAGATGGGTCACCAATATACATCCGGAGCATCGACACATGGAATACCGGATGAACACTTGATAAGCTGGGTGGCAAGGCAAGTCTTTAAGCCATCTCTCCAATCCTCTAAAGCGCCTCAAAAGGCCCAATGAACCGGGGACTCATCTTTCCCCTCTTCCCGAACCTCATAAAACCCTTCATGGGTGACACCTACAACAGTACCTTCTCTCCCTCCATGAATGTCACATCCCGGACCTTCCGGTCCGCATAACTCTTCCGCCTAGACTGCACCGTGCGAAGTCGCTCCTGAATCAACTTCACCTTATCCAACGCATCCTAAACCAGTTTTGTGCCAAATAGCCTAGCCTCGCCGGGATCAAACCAACTAACCGGAGATCTACACCCCTACCTTATAAAGCCTCATACGGAGCCATGTGAATACTGGACTGCTAACTATTATTATAAGAAAACTCCGCGAGTGGCAGAAACTAGTACCATGAACCCCCAAAATCAATCACACGGGCACGTATCATGTCCTCCAAAATCTGAATAGTACGCTCTGACTTCCCGTCGATTTGAGGATTAAACGATGTGCTCAACTCCACCTGAGTACCCAAACCCCTCTGTACGACTCTCCAAAACTGAGATGTGAACTGAGTACCTCTGTCGGAAATGATAGAAACTGGAACCCCATGCAATGAGACAATATCGCTAATATAAATCTCAGCTAATCGCTCTGAAGAATATGTAGTACCAACAGGAATGAAGTGCGCAGGCTTGGTCAGTCAATCAATAATGACCCATATAGCATCAAATCTCCTCGAAGTCCGTGGGAGCCCAACTATAAAGCCCATGGTGACCCGCTCCCACTTCCACTCCAGAATATCTGACCTATGAAGTAACCCACCTGGACTCTACTGCTCATACTTGACCTGCTGACAGTTGAGACATCGAGCTACAAACTCCACAATATCCTTCTTCGTTCGTCTCCATTAATAGTGTTGTGTCAAATCCTGGTACATCTTTGCGGCACCCGGATAGATGGAATACCGCGAGCTATGTGCCTCTGCTAAAATCAACACTCGAAGCCCATCCACATTGGGCACGCAAATACGGCCCTGCATCCTTATAACCCTGTCATTACCAATAGTCACATCCCTGGCATCACCTCGACGGACCCTGTCCTGAAGAACTAATAAGTGTTGGTCATCATACGGGCGTGCTCTAATCTGATAATGAAGAGAAGACATGGAGGCTACATAGGCCAACACTCGTGGAGGCTCTGAAAAATCCAATCTCACAACCTGACTTGCTAAAGCCTGAACATCAAGTGCTAAAGGTCACTCTGTTGCTGAAGGTAGGCTAGACTCCCCAAACACTCTGCTCTGTGACTCAGGGCATCGGCCACTACATTGGCCATCCCTGGATGATATAGAATAGTGAGGTCATAATCCTTGAGAAGCTCCAACCATCTCCTCTAACGCAAACTCAGATTCTTCTGCTTAAGCAGATACTGCAAACTACGATGATCGGTGAAAATCTCACAATGCACTCCATACAAATAATGGCACTAAATGTTCAAGGCATGAACAATGGCAGCTAACTCAAGATCGTGCACTGGATAATTCTTCTCGTGCACCTTCAACTGTCTTGACGCCTAGGAAATCACCCTACCGTCCTGCATCAATACCGCTCCCAAGCCAACTCGAGAAGCATCACAGTGGATTGTACAAGAACCTGAACCAGTAGGCAAAACCAACACCGGAGCTGTAGTAAAAGATGACTTGAGCTTTTGAAAGCTCTCCTCACACTCCTCAGTCCACCTGAACTGAGCACCCTTCTGGGTCAGTCTGGTCATAGGTGCTGCAATAGAGGAAAATCCCTCCACGAAACGTCGATAATACCCCGCCAACCCAAGGAAACTACGAATCTCCGTAGCTGATGACTGTCTAGGCCAACTCTGTACAACCTCTATCTTTTTTGGATCTACCTTGATCCCATCACAAGATACCAAATGGCCAAAAATGCAACTGAATCAAGCCAGAATTCACACTTCCAAAACTTTGCATACAACTTCTTCTCCCTCAGAGTTTTAAGCACAACTCTCAAATGCTGCTCATGATCCTCTCGAGATCGGGAATATACCAAGATGTCGTCAATAAACACGATGACGAAGGAATCAAGATAAGGCCGGAATACATTGTGCATCAAGTGCATAAAGGTTGCTGGGGCATTGGTCAGCCCAAATGACATAACAAGAAACTCATAATGGCCATATCTGATCCTGAAAGTAGTCATCGAAATGTCAGAATCCCAAGTCTTCAACTGGTGATACCCGGACCTCAAGTCAATCTTAGAGAACACTCTGGCCCCCTAAAGCTGGTCAAATAAATCATCAATACGAGGCAAAGGATACCGATTCTTCACTGTAACCTTGTTCAGTTGCCGATAGTCAATACATATGCACGTAGAACCATCCTTCTTCTTCACAAACAACACCGGTGCACCCCCAGGTGACATAGTAGGCCGAATGAACCCCTTATTTAGGAGTTCCTGAAGTTGTTCTTTCAATTCCTTCAATTAAGCCGGTTCCATATGGTAAGGTGGAGTAATCGAGCCTTAGAAACACCAAAAACAACACAAAAACACCAAAATCACATCAAATTCAAGCCTATGAACTTTGAAATTTCTAAATTTCACCAACGATGTCGAAACCATCCAAAACACCTTCGATTGACCTGAAAATTTGCACACACCTCCAAAATGACATTATGGACCAGCTCCATCTTCTGGAATTCCATTCTGACCCCAATAGCCTATTTTCCACTGCCGACCGAAAATCACCAAAAACAAACTTTCGCCAATTCATGCCTAACCCTACACCGGACATCAAAACCTCATTCCGAACACACTCCTAATTCCTGAATCACCTAACGAAGCTACTCGAGCCATAAAATCTGCATTTCGAGATCGTTTACCAAGAAGTCAACTCTTAGTTGACTTTTTCAACTATAAGGCTACTTTAAGAGGCTAAGTATCCCAATTCTCACTATAACCATTTCGAACCCAAACCAACCGACTCCAACACATCATAAACAATATAAATAATGCATGACAAGGAAAAAGCAGGAATAACTGTGCAAATTCTACGGAATGACCGGTCGGGTCGTTACACGTAAACTGCGTGCCTCTGTCTGAAATGATGGAAACTGGGACACCATGAAGGCGAACAATCTCTCAGATGTAAATCTCAGCCAACAACTCTGAAGAATAAGTAGTACCAACTGGATTTAAGTGCGCGGACTTTGTCAACCGATCCACAATCACCCAAATAGCATCAAACATCCTCGAAGCCCGTGGGAGCCCAACTACAAAATCCATGGTGATCCGCTCCCACTTCCACTCTGGGATATCTAACCTCTAGAGCAAGCCACCATGTCTCTGATGCTCATACTTTACCTGCTGAGAATTGAGACACCGAGCTACAAACCCAACTATATCTTTCTTTATCCTCCTCCACCAATAGTTTTGTCTCAAATCCTAGTACATCTTCGTGGCCCCGGATGGATGGAAAACCGCGATCTTTGGGCCTCCTCAAGAATTAACTCCGTAGCCCATCCACATTGGGCACACATATCCGGCCATGCATCTTCAACACCCCGTCATCACCAATAGTCACATCCACGACATCACCTCATTGAACCCTGTCCTGGAGAATAAACAGGTAGGAGTCATCATACTGATGCTCCCTGATACGATCATAAAGAGAAGACCGAGAGACCACGCAAGCCAATACTCGACTCGGCTTCGAAATATCCAATTTGACAAACTGGCTAGCCATGGCTTGGACATCTAACGCCAACGGCCTCTTTGCAGCTGAAAGATATGCTAAGCTCCCCAAACTTTTCGTGCGACAACTCAAGGCATCTGCCACCACATTGGCCTTCCCGGGATGGTACAGAATGGTGATATAATAGTCCTTAAGAAGCTCTAACCACATCTGCTAACGCAAGTTAAGCTATTTCTGCTTGAATAGATGCTGCAAACTCCGGTGAGAAGACAAAGAATAGGGTACATGATCAATATAATGCACCACCTACTGAGTTATCTGATAAATTAATTGGTTCTAAAGCTACAAATGGGAATGAGAAAGGGCATGAACGTGAAGATGGTGAAGTTTTAGTTGCTGCTATAGATTGTAATCAGGCTACAGGCGCAAGAACAAAAGCTAATGAAGTTTTGCAGCAATCTAGTGATGTAGGTGTGAATAAAGACGTTGGACAGACTCTTGGAACTACAAGTAAATCTGGACAAATTTCAATAGACGCAGCTAAGGGTTGGGCAGTAGCTAATCGATCAACTGACATGAAGGTGGCTTCAAGTCATAAAAATCAGGAATGTGCAGCAGAAACTGTTAGGTGTACTAACTCTTTTGATACCTTGGCCAATGCACAAGAATATGGTGAAAACGATGTTGGGAACCATTTAGAATTTGTAGTCTCTCAATCTGGACAGAACAACTCTCCAGCCACTAGTAAACAGCAGCACTAATCAGCTCCAGTTTCCAGCAGTAACAAACGAGGTCAAGGTAATGTGACGAAAGAATTGATTGTTCGAGGGGAGCTAACGGGTAAGCAAACACATAGCTCCAATGATCCGAACTTGCAATTTTCCAGTCCTCACGTGGAACAAATCATCAAAGAGGCTCAGAAGGCAATGATGATGAGGTCTACAATGCTTGAACAACCTGTGGTCACTTTGAATACTTCTGTATTTGAGGTACCTACACAATCAGTAGAATCTATTGGGGAATTTGAAGGTGAATCTAGGAAACTTATTTATCTACTGGGAATAATAATGATGTTATACAAGAAAATGTGAGAGGGATGGCTATCAAATCCAAGTTGTGGGCTGACCAGCGAGAGGAGGATGATGAAGAAGATTGGGGTGATGGTTTTGCTGGGTACTCATCGGAGGAGGAAGATCATGATGATGGTAAGGAGAGTGCAGGTGAAGAACTAGAGCCGTTAGCACTTTCAATACCTGTTGGTGCACCAACAATAAGTCAAAAAAGTCATTTGAACCTCAACGCTCCTGCCTTTATTCCAAGAAACTCTTTAGTTTCGGCTATAATTCAAAATACAATAGCTGGAGGATTAACTCAATATGCAACAAAGCTTACCAAGCAGACTGCTCCAGGGGATTTTACAAAGCAAAATGCAGTAGCTCCTACATCTAATGTGCAGCAGCATCAACGTAATTCAAACAATACAATGGATACCCCTACTGTTGGTCGAAAAGAAACACAACAAATTTTGGGCAGCAACAAATGGTAACAACCACTCCAGTTATTTTGGTCGAGGAAATAAAGCTCTTGGATGCCATGGTAAGTTCCAATCCTGCAAACTCTATAAATCAGAATGCAGTTAGCATTGGTTGTGTTAGTAAGAGCAGGAACAAATTGCAAATCAGAGATCATCAACAAAGCAATGCAATCTGGGCTAATTCACAAGATGGAAATGCCTTGGTAACACAAGGTTTTGCTCAAGACATGCCAAATCCAGTGATTGTGGGCAGAGATACATATGAAAAAGGTGAGGAAGATGACATGTTAAATAAATGTCGGGCAGATACAACAAAGAAAGGTGATTTATCACCTATGCACAGCGGACAAAGTAAGAAGTATCATACAAGGAAAAAAGGTTGGGACGGGAAGGTGAGTGAAGATGTAAACACAAGGAGACTTCCAATGAGAGTTTCTAAACAAAAACAAATTGTCTCAACTACATTTACAAATTCCAATCGTTCTAAAAAGAAACCAGGAATTTTGAAGACATTTTGAAGAAGGTTGAGGATGAAGACAACCGTTTACAAGTTGAAGAGTTCACACAATTAGAGAAGATAGTACATCACTGTTATTTCCACATATTTTTATTCTACCATCACATTAGAATAGTTTTATGTAATATCATCACAGAGTATGTTATAAACTCTGTGATGATCATAGAATACCTAGTTTTAGCTAGTTCTTTCTTTTTACATGCATGTTAGTAGGTGAGGCTATTTTATTCCTCGTTAGGATTAGTCAAGGTAAGGTTTAGCTCAGTAGTCGTTTGCTCATTGCCTATGCCTTTTCAAAAATATGCAAACGACTATGAGATTCTATGCTCTCGTGAGACTTTGCCGGTAGCTACACCATGATTCCTCTACATGAGGCTGACATATAGAGCATTATGAGGCGCAGAGAAGTGATTATATATCCAAGGCATAGAGGCAACACTACTGGTTCTATTGTCCCCCTTATTCGTACTATTCCTATATGAGTTCTTTTTTGTTTTTTATTATTAATAAAAATAGCCCTAGGAACTTGCCTAGTGGATTTGCTAAAAAGAATACTCGGAGTCATCAGTCATAAGAAACTAAAAGGAAATACAAAATCTGGAACTGTTTCCCAAATATAACAAGTATGAGAACATAAATAACGACAAAATAGGAAGGAGAAAGGCAAGGTTGAGGATGACGTGCAGCTACATCGAAGTCTCCGAGAATGCTCCAAAGAGGATGAATCAACTCTCACTGAGTCTCACCTGAATCTGAACACAAGGTGCAAGGAGAAGACCTGGAGGCTACACATATCCGCCCATGCATCCTCATCACACCATCATCATCAATAGCTACATCTCTGACATCACCTCGCCGAACCCTATTCTGAAGAACGAGCAAGTCTGGGTCATCATACTGGCGCTCTCTAATACGGTCATAAAGAGAAGACCTGGAGGCTACACAAGCCAACATTCGGCGGGGCTCCGATAAATCCAATCTCACAAACTGGCCCGCTAAGTCCTGAGCGTTGAGTGCTAAGGGTCTCTCTGCTACTGGAAGATATGCTAGACTCCCTAAACTCTCTGCTCGGCGACTCAAGGCATCGACAACTACATTGGCCTTCCCCGAATGGTATAGAATAGTGATATCATAGTCCTTGAGAAGCTCCAACCATCTTTGCTGGAATAAATTCCTTCTTCTTAAACAAATATTGAAGGCTACGATGTTCAATAAAAACCTCACAATGCACCCCATACAAATAATGACGCCAAATCTTTTAGGCGTGAACAATAGTTGCTAACTCGAGATCATGCACCTGATAATTCTTCTCATGAGTCTTCAACTGGCGCGAGGCGTATGCAATCACCCTACCCTCATGTATCGATACACAACCAATGACTATCTTGGAGGCATCACAATACACGGTATAAGAACCTGAAGCTGATGGCAATAATAACATTGGAGCTGTGGTCAAAGCATCCTTGAGCTTTTGAAAGCTCTCCTCACACTCGTCCGACCACCTGAATGGAGCACCCTTCTGGTTCAATTTGGTCAAGGGTGAAGCAATAGAAGAAAACCCATCCACAAAGTGACGGTAATATCCCACCAAACCAAGGAAGGTCCTAATCTCTGTAGTTGAGGACAACCTGTGCCAAATCTGCACTGCTTATATCTTCTTTGGATCAACCTGAATACCCTCATTGGACACCACGTGCCCTCGTAAGGCTACTCAGCCAAGCAAAAAGACACACTTGGATAAATTTGCATAAATATTATCCTCACTCAATCTCTATAATACAACCCTCAAAGGCTAAGCATGCTCCTCCTGGCTACAAGAATAAACCAGGATGTCATCAATGAACTCAATAACAAAGGAATCAAAATATGGCTGAAATACGCCGTTCATCAGATGCATGAACACTGTTGCGGCATTGTCAGCCCAAAAGACAACACCAAAAACTAATAATGGCTATAACGAGTCCTGAAAGCCGTATTGGGAATGTCTGAATCCCGAATCTTTAGCTGATGATACCCAGATCCCTGAAGCTGGTCAAACAAATCATCAATGCGAGGAAAAGGATACTTATTCTTGATTGTAACCTTGTTCAACTGCCTGTAGTCAATATACATTCTCATGGAGCCATCATTCTTCTTCACAAACAACACATGTGCACCCCAAGGTGACACCCTAGGCCGAACGAACCCCTTATCTAGGAGTTCCTGAAGTTGCTCTTTCAATTCCTTCAACTCCGCCGATGTTATACGATACGGTGGAATAGAAATAGGTTGAGTGCCTTGCACCAAATTGATACCAAAATCAATATCCCTATCAGGCGGCATGCCCGACATGTTTGCAGGGAACACATCCAGAAAATCACGGACTACAGGAACATAATCAATAGTTGGAGTCTCAGCACTGCCATCCCTCACAAAAGCCAAAAAAGATAAATACCCTTTTTCCACCATACGTTGAGTCTTCAAGTATGAAATCACCCTACTAGGCACATAATCAGTAGAACCTCTCATCTCAACCCTCAGAAATCCGGCATCGCTCAGGTCACAGTCTTAGCGTGACAATCTAGAACATCATGACATAGAGATAGCCAATCCATGCCCAATATCACATCAAAGTCAACCATGTTAGGAAATAACAGATCCACTCGGGTCTCAAGACCCCCAATAGATATCACACATGACCGATACACGCGGTCCACAATAATAGTATCGCCCACCGGAGTCGACACATGAACAGATGTAACTAAGGACTCACGGGGCATATCCTAAAAATAGGCAAAATATGAAGAAACATAGGAATAGGTGGAACCAGGATCAAATAAGACTGAAGCATCTCGGTGAAAAACAGAAATAATACCTTTAATCAATGCATCTAAGGACATAGCATTTTGTCTGGCTGGAAGTGCATAAGGCCTGACCTCCATCCGATCAACCTCCCCTTCTAGGGTGGCCTCTAGTTGTCTGACCCCCACCCCTAGCTGCCTGGGCGGGTTGTTAAGTGACTGGACTTGAAGTTGAGGATAACTCCTCTGCTAAGATTTGCCCCCAAGAAGACGAATACATTGCCTCATCATATTCCCGAACTCTCCACACTTGTAACAACTCCCAAGTACGGGAGATGGGACTGAAGTGAACCCCTAGCACCTATATAAACACTAGAAGAACCATGCATATATGAACCCTAAACTGGTGCTCGAGATGAACTTTGGGCTGGAAGAGCACTAAATGAAGAACGACCTAGATGAGAACTACGGGGACCATGCGCCGATGATGCACCACTATAAGCTGGGCGAACTGGCTGAGCCGGCTTAAATGGGCGGCCTCTGCTATGCTGAAACTGACCCTTGGAGGGAACACTACTAAAGCTACCAGATCCTCAAGGCCTCTTGGCCTCCCTCTCATATCACTTCTGGTGGGGAACTAACTCAATCTCTCTAGCAATATCAACAATTTGCTCAAACGTAGCACCAGATACCCTCTCTCTGGTCATCAAAATACATAGCTGATAGATGAGGCCATCCACAAACCGCTTGATCCCCTCTCTCTCTATAGAGACCAACTCGATAGCATGACGGGCAAGCTCTAACAACCTCATCTCATACTGCATCACGGTCAACTCATCCTGATGCAACTGCTCAAACTGCCTGCGCAGCCCCTCTCTGCGGGACTGTGGAACATACTTCTCTAGGAAGAGAGTGGAAAATTGATGCTAGGTAAGGGGCTATGCACCAAAAGGCCTACGCCTATCATAAGACTCCCACCAAGTAAATGTAACTCTTGAGAACTGGAAAATAGTAAACGAAACCCCACTGGTCTCCAATATTCCAGCTGTACGAAGCATCTTCTTACACTTGTCTAAGAAACCCTAGGCATCCTCGCCCTTAGCACCACTGAAAGTCGAAGGCTAAAGTCTACCAAATCACTCCAAACGACACTGCTCGTCGTCAGCCATAACTGGAACCACATAGTCCTGAGCTGGTGCAACTGGCAGTAGGAGTCTGAGTGCCTCCCCCGACCTGAGAAGTAGTGGCTGTAGTAGAAATAGCGACTGCCTGTGCAAGACTGGTGCACATAGTCAGAATCTATGCCAAGGTCTCCTGAAGACCCGAAATAACAATAGGCACTGCCGGTGCCTAGGCCGATCCTGTTGGGACAACTGCAATTGTGACCTTATCTAGAACAACAAGCGGGTCTACAGGTACCGCCTCGACAGCTGCGCGGGCTGCGCCTCTACCCCTACCGCATCCTCGACTGTGACCTCGACCCCTCGTTGGTTCCACTGGTGGATGATCGCCCTGTCCGGTAGCACGTGTACTCACCATCTGTGAAAGAATGAAACAACATAAGTTCAGTTACTAGAATCAACAGACTCGCACGACAAGAATTCAAGAATGTGAGATTTTTCCTAAGGGTTCTGTAGCCTCTCGAAGATAAGTATAGACGTATTCGTATCGATCCGCAAGATTTTAACGACCCGACCGATCGTTTAGGGAATTTAAGCTCCGTTTAGTGGCGTAAGGTCTTGGACAGCTTCATATTGTATATAACGACCTGAGTGCAGGGTTAGATTCAGCTACCGGATAATCCAGAGTCGAATTGGAAGAAACATTTCAGTTTTGGAAGCTTAAGTGATGAAAGTTGACCGGAGGTTTGACTTTTGCATAAACGGCCTCGGAATGAGTTTTTGTTAATCTCAACAGCTTCGTATGAAGATTTTGGACTTAGGCGCGTGTCTGGAATTGGATTTGGAGATCCGTAGAGTGATTTGAGGTAATTTGGCAAAAGTTAGAATTTCGGCATTTTCGGCCGATAGGTGAAATTTTGATGTCAAGCTCGAAAAGGAATTTTGAGAGTGGCTGTAGGTCCGTTGTGTCATTTGGGACTTGTCTACAAAATTTCACGTCATTCCGGGTTGAATTGATAGGTTTTGACGCGAGTCTTGATACTAGAAGTTTTTAAAATTCATAAGTTTGGATTTTGGTTTGATCCATCATTTTAGTGTTATTTTATGTGTTTTGAAACCTTGAGCGAGTCCGTGTTAGGTTATGTGACTTGTGTGTGTGGTGGGACGGGGTCCCAGGGGCCTCGGGCATGTTTTGGATGGGTGTCGGGTCCATTTTCCTTATTTTTGAATAGCAGAAATTGCCTTCTGGTTTCCTTCTATGCGATCGCATAGGAGTAGCCGCGATCGCATAGAGTCTCTTTGAGCAGCCCAGATTTCCTTCAGTGCGACCGCAAATGCACGTCCGCGATCGCATACCTCCACACACCATACACTCCGCGATCGCATCTTTCCCTTCGCGTTCGCACAGTATAATATAGGGCTGGGCAATAGACATTATTCCTTCTTCGCGATCGCATAGCAGCCCTGCGTTCGCAGTGTGTCCTTGCCCTTCTTTATCCGCGTTCACATGCCCCTTGTCTCGTTCGCTGTGCACCTGGACAGTGACCATAGACCTCTTCTATGCGATCGCATCAACTCATTCGCGATCGCATAGTATCTTTTTCCAGCAGCAACTTTTCCTCTTCGCGATCACAATAGTTGTTCTGCGATCACGATTCATTACACGCCTGGGCAGAATAGAAGTTACCAAAAATCGGGGTTTCACCATTTTTGACATATTTTGACTTCTAGAACTCAGTTTTGGGCGATTCTTCGAGGGTTTTTCACACAAATCGAATGGGTAAGTGTTCTACCACTATAATTAACTATATTTCATTAATTAGTTATTGTTTTTATCATTTAATTTTTGTTTTGGGTTGAGGGAATTGTGGGTTTTGAAAGAAAACTTCTAAGAGGAAATTTCATGATTTGAAAGACCAAATGTTATCGGAATTGGATAAATTTAGTATGGATGAACTCGTATCAGAATGGGTAATCGGAGTTTTTAGAATTTGTCAGGTTCCGAGGTGCGGGCCTGGGGGTCGACTTTTGGGTTGCTTTTTATAATTTTGTAAATATTGAAACTTTATTATTCGGAATAGTCCCTTATACGTTTTATGTTTATTTTGAAGTTGTTTTAGTTGATTGTGAGCCGTCCGGAGGCCTTTCCGCCCGAGAAGTCTACTTTTGAGTATCTGGTTGTCGTCTTTGAGGTAAATATCTTGCCTAACCTTGTGTTGGGGAACTACCCCTTAGGATTGAGTCTTCCTTGTTGATTGTAGTCCGAGTATGCGAGGTGATGAGTGTGTACTCGGACTTATTTGCAATTAGATTTGCCTTTTAGGATATGATCTTATATTACCTGTGTATGATTTGTAATTGTTACATTTGAATCCTTGGTTATTAATTTCATCCCTTCTTGTTTAAATAAGAAATTATTTGTTTTTGGATTCCTTCGTTGGCTATTTGACCTTACTTGACTTAACTGAATATTCTACTTCTCTCATCATCATGCTATATTTTCTTCCTAGCTTGCCTAATTGACTATAATTAGTGTCATCTAGCCTTAGAGTTCACTAGTCGTAGTTGGAACATCTATTCGTTGGAGTCAAGCATGCTCGTGAGTCTTACACTGTGATTTATATGACCATTCCCTTAAGTGCTACTTAGGTATAATTGTTAGACATTTATTTTATTGGTATTTCCTTGATGTTGCCTATTACTGGGCCTTTGTTGAAGTCGAGTTTATTCCATGAAGTTAACTATTTAGGTGAGATTGGTTATTGTTGTTTCCCTTGTCGGGATCGTGTGGTATCTCTTATTATTCCGTTGTTGATGATGTTGTTTGCCTTGTTGACTCCCTTGCCGGGATGTTATGGTTTCTATTACTGTTAATGTTGTTAATGATATTGTTTGTATTGTTGACTCCCTTGCCGGGATGTTATGGTTTCTATTACTGTTAATGTTGTTAATGATATTGTTTGTATTGTTGACTCCCTTGTCGGGATGTTATGGTTATTATTAGTGTTTATGTTGTTAATGATATTGTTTGTATTGTTGACTCCCTTGCCAGGCTGTTATGGTTTCTATTATTGTTTATGATGTTAATGAAATTGTTTGTATTGTTGACTCCCTTGCCGGGATGTTATGGTTTCTATTACTTTTTATGATGTTAATGATATTGTTTGTATTGTTGACTCCCTTGCCGGGATGTTATGGTTTCTATTACTGTTTATGTTGTTAATGATATTGTTTGTATTGTTGACTCCCTTGCCAAGATGTTATGATTTCTATTACTGTGTATGATGTTAATGATATTGTTTGTATTGTTGACTCCCTTGCTGGGATGTTATGGTTTCTATTATTGTTTATGTTGTTAATGATATTGTTTGTATTGTTGAGTGCCTTTCCGGGACGTTGTGATTTATGGTTCATATTTTTGATGTTCCTTTCCAAATTGTTGTTCTTGATATTGTCTGGGTGAGGAAGAGTGTAAAGCACGAAGGGTGATGCCGTGTATTTATTTGTTGCATTGTGAGGAAGAGTGTAAAGCAGGAAGGGTGATGGCGTGTATTTATTTGTTGCATTGTGAGGATAAGAGTGTAAAGCACGAAGGGTGATGTCGTGTCATAATTTAATATTCAAAAGCACAAAGGATAATGTTGTGTCGTTTTATTTATTCATTGCATCGTGAGGATGAGAGTAAAAGCACGAAGGGTGATTCCGTGTATTTATTTACTTGTTTTGGCGAGTATGAGAGTAAAAGTACGAAGGGTGATGCCGTGCACTTGTTTTGGTGAGGATGAGAGTAAATGCACGAAGGGTGATGTCGTGTACTTTTCTTTGCATTTAATTCCGTTATTCTAAATTTTGATATTCCTACTGATCTCTTACTGCATTTATTGGCAAGATTTGATATTCCTCCTGTACTGCATGGCAAATTATGAGTTACGGACTGAGTTTCGGTAGATGAATCTTGAGGAGATTTTGATCAAGGGACTTTATTGAAAAGTATTATTGAAAAAAAAAATGGTTTCGAAACGATTAAACTTGAATGACTTTTACATCGAAGATATATTTGAAAAGCACTAGTCTTGCCTAAAATGATATTTGGAAGTCATTTATTGGGAAAGCATCTTTGGGAAGTTTCGTATTATGAAAGAAACTATGTTTTACGTAATTCTCTCTATTAAATATACTTATATCTACTTTTGGACAAAGTATGTTTTCAAAGGAAACTCTTCCATACTAAAATGATTTTATTTGCAAAAAATTTTCATATGAACTGTTGTTTAAACATTTCCACAAGTTTATGGATTTTAATGGCTAAGGCCCGATGTGAACAAACAGACGTAGAGTTGAGTTATTGGTGTTCTCTATTGTATTGTGTTTCCTTTCGGTTTGGCTTGTTTTGCTGTCCATCTGTCTGTGTATTTTGTGTTGTTTCGTGATTGATTTCTGTAATATCCTTCCGCTTTATATTGTCATTATTGTAAATTATTCCGTGAAGTCTTAGATAGATGTAACGTTCGGTCATTTTTATATTCATGTTATTTATTTTGTAGACCAGTGTGTCTTGACTAGTCCTCGCCACTACTCCACTGAAATTAGTCTTGATACTTACTGGGCACCGTTGTGGTGTGCTCATACTACACTTCTGTGCATTTTTGCTTGCACAGATCCAAGTTTTGGTTGTTAGTAGCTGCGCGGATGATTGCTGAGGTGTAACGACCCGACCGGTCGTTTTGAGAATTTAGGCTCCGTTCAGTGGTATAAGGTCATGATCAGCTTCACATTATGTACATCGACCTGTGTGCGTGGTTAGATTTAGTTACTAGATAAGCCAGAGTCGAATTAGGGGAGAATTTTCAAATGTTGAAGCTTAAGTGAGGGAAGTTGACCGGAGGTTTGACTTTTGAGTAAACGGCCTAGGAATGAGTTCTGGTTAACACCAACAGCTTTGTATGATGATTTTGGACTTAGGCGTGCGTCCGGAATTGGATTTGGAGGTCCGTAGGGTGATTTGAGGTACTTTGGCGAAGTTAGAATTTTGGTGATTTCGGCCGATAGGTGAAATTTTGATATCGGACTCGGAATGGGATTTCGAGAGTGGGTGTAGGTCTGTTGTGTCATTTAGGACTTGTCTGCAAAATTTCACTTCATTCGGGGTTGATTTGATAGGTTTCGACGCGAGTGTTGATATTTGAAGTTTTGAAAATTCATAAGTTTGATTTTTGGTTTGATTCGTTGTTTTAGTGTTGTTTTATGTGTTTTGAAACCTCGAGCGAGTCCGTGTTAGGTTCTATGACTTGTGTGTGTGGTTGGACGGGGTCCCGGAGGCCTCTGGTGTGTTTCGGATGGCTACAGGCCATTTTCTTCCATTTTTGGATTGCTGATGCCTGCTATCTAGTTTTCTCCTTCGCGTTCGCGTCCCATCCTTCGCGTTCGCGAAGAGTAATCTTGGAGGATGGGATGGTTGTTCTCTGATTTCGCGTAGCCATGCCATCTCACCTTCCGCGTTCGCGTACTACTCCACGCGTTCGCGAAGGGTCTTTCTGGGCAGTCCAACTTTCCTCTTCGCGTTCGTTGTATCTCCTACACGTTCGCGTAGGCTCCACTTTTTCTCTTCCGCATTCGCGAGCCTTTCTTCGCGTTCGCGAAGTACAAATTGAGCAGCTTCATTCTCTTCTTCGCGAACGCAGTCTTTCCTCCGCGTTCGCGATTCATTAAATGCCTGGGAAGATTATAAACCTTCAAAAATCGGGGTTTCACCATTTTTAACACATTTTGAGTTCTAGAGCTCGATTTTGGGCGATTCCTTGAAGGCTTTTCACACAATTCGAATGGGTAAGTGTTCTTTAACTAGAATTGATTATATTCCACGAATTAGTTCTTGTGTTTATCATTTAATTTGTGTTTTGGGTTGAGGGAGTTGTGGGTTTTGAAAGAAAATTTCTAAAATGAAAATTTATGATTTGAATGAGAAAATGACATTGGATTTTGATAAATTTAGTATGGGTGAACTCGTATCGGAACATGTAATTGGTTTTTGGTAAATTTGTCGGGTTCCAGCCTGGGGGTCGATTTTTATAAATTAGTAAAGATTGAAACTTTATCATTGTGAATAGTCCCTTATATGTTTTTATATGCATTTTGAAGTTGTTCTAGTTGGTTTTGAGCCGTACGGGGGTCTTTCCGCCCGAGAAGTATACTTTTGAGTATTCCGGTGGTCGTCTTTGAGGTAAGTATCTTGCCTAACCTTGTGTGGGAGAACTACCCCTAGGATTGAGTCTTATTTGTTGATTGCAGTCCGTGTATGCGAGGTGACGAGTGCGTACTCGGACTTATGTGCAATTAGATTGCCCTTCTAGTATTTTAGGTCCTTATATTCCCCGTGTATGAACTGCAAATTGTTATATCTCGATCCTTGATTTCTAGCTTCGTCTCTCCTTGTTAAATTAGAAGTTGATTGCTTGGTGTTTCCTTGCTTCTTATTTGCAGACCTTGCTTTTCTTACCGTTACGCTATAGTTTTTCTTCATACTGTGCTCATTTGATTAAGATTAGTATGATCTCGCCCCATAATTGTTTAGAAGTAATTGAAATATCTATACCTTGGTGTTAAGCATGCCCGTGAGTCGTATATCATGATTACGTGATCCCCCTCCCTTAAGTGCTACTTAGGAATAATTGGGTAATTTTCTATGATTGGCGATATTACTTAAGGGTTGCCTACCTATTGAATACTCGTTCGAGTTGAGTTTATTCGATAAAGTTAATTGCCTAAGTGAGATTGGTTATAGCTGATTCCATTGCCGGGATGATTTGGTTTTCTTTGCTTGTGAATTTGGATGCATGGAATTGTTGACATATTTTCCTTGCTTTCTCCTCGTTATGCTACTTTCCTTGTGCTTGGTATTCCTTCCAGTGGCTATTTCTTATGAGTGAGTTTTATCATTCTGGTGATTTAATTCCTTGTATTTGATTGCTCATCGCACCCTGCATTTTGTTTGTTGTTTTTATGCCTGTTGTGGCACTGTATGTTGTTCTGTCGCATTCTATTTTTTTTTTCTGTACTGCATTGCATATTTAAATTGGGACTACGGATTGAGATCCGGGAGCTTTCCCCCTGTACTGCATTGCATATTTAAATTGGGACTACGGACTGAGATCCGGGAGCTTTCCCCCTGTACTGCATCGCATATTTAAATTGGGACTACGGACTTATATCCGGGAGCTTTCCCCTGTACTACATTGCATGACAAATTTCGAGTTACGGACTGAGTTCCGGTGAGGTTACCATTTATGATNTACCATTGATGAGATTGGATTGAAAGATATATATATATATATATATATATATGTGTGTGTGTGTGTGTGTGTGTGTGTGTGTGTGTGTATTTTGAAAAGTATTTGTCTTGCAAAAAAGTGATATTTCAAAATAGCAGTATTTGGGAAAGTATATTTGAACAAATGATATTTGAAAGGGCGGTATTTGGGGAAGTATATTATGACAAATGATATTTGGAAAAGCAGTATTTGGGAAAGTATATATGAACACCACGTATTTTGAAGGAACTATGCCTTAAAGATTCCTCTTTAAAAAGATATAAATATACATTCAGAGAAATTATGTTTCAATGAAGTTTCCTTATTTCCGAAATGATTATATTTTCAAAACCTTCAAATCTAAACTCACGATTTAAATGTTTTCACTCGACGTTTTTACCAGCTCTATTGAGTTTATTGGTTTAAGCCTGATATGAAGAAATTGATATAGTGATAGGTTGTTAATGCTTATTGGGTTGTGACTTCGACTTTGGCTTGACATTTCTTATGTTCTCTTTGCGTATTTCTACTTTGTTGCCGTAGATCGTATTTGCTGAATTTTCTTCCGTATTATTCTATCTTACTGTTTATTTCAGCGAAAATCTTTAGATAGACATTACGTTTCGGTCATTATCTTCATACTTATGCCTTTTTCTTATTAGACCAGTGGGGTCTTGACTAGTCCTCGTCACTACTTCACCGAGATTAGTCTTGATACTTACTGGGCACCGCTGTGGTGTGCTCATACTACTCTTCTGTGCATTTTTGTTTGCACAGATCCAGGTATTGACCATTAGTAGCTGCATGGATCACCGTTGATGAGGAGACTCAAGGTAAACCTGCTTTTGCGTTCGTAGGTTTCGGAGTCACCTTCCAGTTTATCTCCAACTGTACTTATTCATTTCTAGACAATTGTATTTAGATTTTGTAGAAAGCATTCGTAGAGCTTATGACTTGTATTTACCGGGTTTTGGGAAATTGTAAATTCTGTCAAGATTTCATATCGAGAATGTTATATTTCCTTTATTATTATTATTGTTCAATGAAACATTAGGCTTACCTAGTCCCTAAGACTAGGTGCCATCACGGTACCCAACGGAGGAAAACTTGGGTCGTGACATAAGGAGACTCAAGGTAACCTGTTGCTGCGTTCGCAGGCTTCGGAGTCACCTTCCTGTATATTTCAATTGTGCTTACTTATTTCTAGACACTTGTATTTATATTTGGTAGAAAGATTTCGTAGAGCTTATGACTTGTACCTTACCGGGTTTTGGGGAAAATGTAGACTCAGTCAAAATTTCTACTATCGAGATTGTTAAAGTTCTTGTATTATTGTTAGTGTGGTTAAATGTTAGGCTTACCTAGTCCCTAAGACTAGGTGCCATCACGGTACCCAACGGAGGTAAATTTGGGTCGTGACAAGTTGGTATCAGAGCTCTAGGTTCATAGGTGCTACGATTCATAAGCGAGTTTAGTAGAGTCTTGCGGATCGGTACGGAGACGTATGTACTTATCTTCGAGAGGCTACGGAACTATTAGGACAATTTCACTTCCTTCATTTCTATCGTGCAAGTTTATTGATCTTGATATTTGAAATTATCGTTCCATTCTCTCACCGATGGTGAGGACATGAACGGTGGTTCCTGATGATGTTACCCCAAGGCAAGTGTTGCAAGGGTCAGAGACAGAGGGAAACGAGGAGCACGTGCCGCAGTTAAGATGCCTTCTAGAGCAGTCGTTGAGGAGTCGCCAGTAGTTCTAGTTGGGAGACAGGTACTGGGGGAGCATGTTGCTACCCCGGACTTCAGTAGGCCTGGGCATAGTTTTGAGAATAATTAGTACATGGACTCAAGCGAGATTGATTCTAGTTCATCGGCTATTACACGGGTCAAGGGAGGAGTTCAGACTCCCACCGTCTACACTCCAGAGCAGTGAGATCATGTTGGTCAGGTACCAGTTGTCATGACAGCCCGACAGTTGGTTTCAGTTCAATCGTGGTTATGGCAGTAGCATCGGAGGAAGAATGCCTTGGACTTGAGGGGTACAGGAAGTACCACCCTTCTATCTTTCAGTAGATTGAAGGCAGATGGTGCCCAAGGTTTTCGAGAGAAGTGTCATTATATTCTTCGGATCTCAGGTGTTGTGGAGACGAGCGGAATCTTTTTTGTCACGTCTCAGGTTCAGATTAGTGGGTTGATCAGTGGTGGCGGCATATGAGTTGGGGTAACCTGGCCGAGTTAGCTTCACTAGCATGGATACAGTTTCGGAGATGTTTTGAGGGGGGTTGCACCTCAGTTCCTTGGAATGTTCGGCGCGTGGAGTTTGAGCAGTTGCGTCAGGGCGCTATGTCACCATTGGAGTACGCCGTTAGATTCAGTGAGTTGTCCAGACATGCACTTCTCTTGGTTATTTCAGTTAGGAGATGAGTTAGCGGAGTCATTGGGAGATTCAAACATGATATTCGGTTCAGCGGGACTCGAGAGTTAGAGTAGGATGCCTCGTTTCAGCAGGTAGTAGGGATCGCTCGCTAGTTAGAGAGCATGTGGGACCGAAAGCGAGAGGACAGACGAGATCAGGAGAGAGGGTTTTGGGAGGCGAGGAGGCCTCGTAGACCAAAGTAATCTACTATTCCTTATTATGAAACCAAGGTACATCATGGTAGAGAATTTTGGGTTAACCAGTTCAGTTTGCATTACCAGCTTCGCATGGGGGCTTTTCAGGTACACATGGGTCTCAGAGGATCCGTATTGTGTGTTTTCCACAGCCACGTCGGCAGAGAGATTGTTTTCAGTGTGGAGATGTTAGTCACAGGTTGAGAGATTGTTCCAAGGTTCAGATACGCTATAGCAGGGTATTCAGATGAGTAGAGGGCGCCCAAGAGGGGGATGCCCAACACGTTGATGTATTTCATATTACAGGCTAGAGATCGTTGGGTCAAAGATTATCACCCAGGTATGTTGTGATGTGATAAAGTGGGGTATCATTGTATTTCACTATAGTCCTGTTGGTCAGGACGAGTTTCCCATATTTGTCGTTTCATTTATGAGTGAGTTTCATGTTTTGCACTCTGTTTTTGTGTTTGCTCTTGTTGGGAGATTCTATGAGTAGTAGCCCGTGTCTATCGTTGTCTCATTCACCCTTGCTAGTGGTGAAACTAGAGGTGAGTCTTGTTGTTCATTATGGTGAGCTTTATATGATTTTTCCTAAGTATTTTGTTTACGAGCTGTGATTTGATATTCCAACGAGATGTGAGTTCAGTTAGTATTATGACTTTTATCGGCTGAGATGAGTTAATGGAGAAGTTTCTATTGGTATGATATATTTTCGGTATGTGATTCAGAGTTGAGGGTGAGGTCCTCGTGATATTTGTGATTCGATATGTTAAGACCGGGCTGAGTATCGTAGTGGAAATTTTTATCAGGATGGAATTCTGGTGGTTTGTTCATATGCTTTGTTTCTTCCTTGTTATATTGCTTTTGACAAGTTAGTATTGATTGAGAGTTGTGCCTGTGGGATTTTTTTTTGATATATCCTTTATATGCTTCTAGTTTCATATTCAGTCATTTTGTTATGTGTTTCCTTAGTTTAGTTTGCGAGATGTGTGCCTGGTGGTGTTAGTTGTGGCTTGGTGATTCGGGTTTTTAATAATGAAGTCTTCGTGTTAATTGCATCATTATCAGTATTATGGGGTTTGGAAATAAAGTTCTTCCATATGTGGGGATAATTGCCAATGTTGAGTTGATTTCAGGCAGTTATTGTGATCAAAAGTACTATTTGAGCCTATGTGTGATGAGCTATATTGTGTGGTCGTGCCCTATGGGTGTAGACCTGAGTTGATGCAGCTGGTTGAGGCTAATGTCGGATATGGATTTAGAATCAGGTCTTTTCATAAATGAGTAGAAGGTGAGAAAGTGAGGTATGAGGCTTATCGATGGTGATGTGAAGGATATATTGCAGTTGATTGTTTCATCAGGCTTATGTGAGTTGGGGTGACGTGGGATCACCCACGAGTATGTGTTAGAAGTGTACGATCAGTGATTGGATGAGTTCAAGGTGAAACTTGGTACGTTCGAGGACGAACGTTTGTTTAAGAGGGGGAGAATGTAACGACCCGACCGGTCGTTTCGAGAATTTAAGCTCCGTTCGGTGGCGTAAGGTCTTGGAACACTTAACATTGTGTATATCGACATGTGTGCGGGGTTAGATTCAGTTATCGGATAATCCGGAGTCGAATTGCAAGAAAAATTTTAGTTTTGGAAGCTTAAGTGATGAAAGTTGACCGGAGGTTTGACTTTTGCGTAAACGGCCTCGGAATGAGTTTTGGTTAATGTCAACAGCTTTGTATCAAGATTTTGGACTTAAGCGTGTCCGGGATTGGATTTGGAGATCCGTAGAGTGATTTGAGGTAATTTTGCGAAAGTTAGAATTTTGGCGTTTCTGGCCGATAGGTGAAATTTTGATATCGGGCTCGGAATGGAAGTCCGAGAGTGGCTGTAGGTCCGTTGTGTCATTTGGGACTTGTCTGCAAAATTTCACATCATTCCCGGTTGAATTGATAGGTTTCGACGTGAGTCTTGATACTAGAAGTTTTGAAAATTCATAAGTTTGGATTTTGGTTTGATCCATCGTTTTAGTGTTATTTTATGTGTTTTGAAACATTGAGTGAGTCCGTCTTAGGTTATGCGACTTGTGTGTATGGTGGGACGGGGTCCTAGTGGCCTCGGGCGTGTTTCGTATGGGTGTCGGGTCCATTTTCCTTATTTTTGAACATCTGAAATTGCCTTCTGGTTTCCTTCTATGCGATCGCATAGGAGTATCCGCGATCGCATAGAGTCTCTTTGAGCAGCCCAGATTTCCTTCAGTGCGATCGCAAATGCACGTCCGCGATCGCATACCTCCACACACCATACACTCCGCGATCGCATCTTTCTCGTCGCGTTCGCACAGTATAATATAGGGTTGGGCTATAGACATTGTTTCTTCTTCGCGATCCCATAGCTGCCCTGCGTTCGCAGTGTGTCCTTGCCCTCCTTTCTCCGCGTTCACATACCCCTTGTCGCGTTCGTGGTGCACCTAATTCGCGATCGCATAGTATCTTTTGCCAGCAGCAACTTTTCCTGTTCGCGATCGCAATAGCTGTTCCGCGATCGCGATTCATTACACGCCTGGGCAGAATATAAGTTACCAAAAATCGGGGTTTCACCATTTTTGACATATGTTTACTTCTAGAACTCGGTTTTGGGCGATTCATCGTGGATTTTTCACACAAATCGAATGGGTAAGTGTTCTACCACTATAATTAACTATATTTCATTAATTAGTTCTTGTTTTTATCATTTAATTTGTGTTTTTGGTTGAGGGAATTGTGGGTTTTGAAAGAAAACTTCTAAGAGGAAATTTCATGATTTGAAAGACCAAATGTTATCGGAATTGGATAAATTTAGTATGGGTGAACTCGTATCGGCATGGGTAATCGGAATTTGTAGAATTTGTCGGGTTCCGAGGTGCGGGCCCGGGGGTCGACTTTTGGGTTGATTTTTATAATTTTGTAAAGATTGAAACTTTATTATTTGGAATAGTCCCTTATACGTTTTATGTGTTTTTTGAAGTTATTTTAGTTGATTGTGAGTCGTCCGGAGGTCTTTCCGCCTGAGAAGTCTGCTTTTGAGTATCCGATTGTCGTCTTTGAGGTAAGTATCTTGCCTAACCTTGTGTGGGGGAAACTACTCCTTATGATTGAGTCTTCCTTGTTGATTGTAGTCTGAGTATGCGAGGTGATGAGTGTGTACTCTGACTTATTTGCAATTGGATTGGCATTTTAGGATTCGTATGATCTTATATTACATGTGTATGGTTTGTAATTGTTACATTTGAATCCTCGGTTGTTAATTTCATCCCTTCCTGTTTAAATTAGAAATTATTTGTTTTTGGATTCCTTCATTGGCTATTTGACCTTACTTGGCTTAACTGAATATTCTACTTCTCTCATCATCATGCTATATTTTCTTCCTAGCTTGCCTAATTGACTATAATTAGTGTCATCTAGCCTTATAGTTGACTAGCCGTAGTTGGAACATCTATTCGTTGGAGTCAAGCATGCCCGTGAGTCTTACATTGTGATTTACATGACCATTCCCTTAAGTGCTACTTATGTCTAATTGTTAGACATTTATGTTATTGGTATTTCCTTGATGTTTCCTATTACTGGGCCTTTGTTAAAGTCGAGTTTATTCCGTGAAGTTAACTGTTTAGGTGAGATTGGTTATAGCTGTTTCCCTTGCGGGATCGTGTGGTTTCTCTTATTTTTCCGTTATTGATGATGTTGTTTGCCTTGTTGATTCCCTTGTCGGGATATTATGGTTTCTATTATTGTTTATGCTGTTAATGATATTGTTTGTATTGTTGACTCCCTTGCCGGGATGTTATGGTTTCTATAAGTGTTTATGTTGTTAATGATATTGTTTGTATTGTTGACTCCCTTGCCGGGATGTTATGGTTTCTATTACTGTTTATGTTGTTAATGATATTGTTTGTATTGTTAACTCCCTTGCCGGGATATTATGGTTTCTATTACTGTTTATACTATTAATGATAGTGTTTGTATTGTTGACTCCCTTGCAGAGATGTTATGGTTTCTATTACTGCTTATGATGTTAAAGATATTGTTTGTATTGTTGACTCTCTTGCCGGGATGTTATGGTTTCTATTATTGTTTATGTTGTTAATGATATTGTTTGTATTGTTGACTCCCTTGTCGGGACGTTGTGATTTATGGTTCATATTGTTGATGTTCCTTGCCAAATTGTTGTTCTTGATATTGTCTGGGTGAGGAAGAGTGTAAAGCACAAAAGGTGATGCCGTGTATTTGTTTGTTGAATTGTGAGGAAGAGTTTAAATCACGAAGGGTGATGCTGTGTAGTTATTTGTTGCATTGTGAGGATGAGAGTGTAAAGCATGAAGGGTGATGTCGTGTCATAATTTAATATTCAAAAGCACGAAGGATAATTTTGTGTCGTTTTATTTATTCATTGCATCGTGAGGATGAGAGTAAAAGCACGAAGGGTGATGTCGTGTATTTATTTACTTGTTTTGGCGAGTATGAGAGTAAAAGTACGAAGGGTGATGTCGAGCACTTGTTTTGGTGAGGATGAGAGTAAATGCACGAAGGGTGATGCCGTGTACTTGTCTTTGCATTTTATTTCGTTATTCTAAATTTGGATATTCTTACTGATCTCTTACTACATTGATTGGCAAGATTTGATATTCCTCATGTACTGCATGGCAAATTCTGAGTTACGCACTGAGTTCTGGTAGATGAATCTTGAGGAGATTTTGATCAAGGGACTTTATTGAAAAGTATTATTGAAAAAGCAATGGTTTCGAAATGATTACATTTGAATGACTTTTACATCGAAGGTATATTTGAAAAGCACTAGTCTTGCCTAAAATGATATTTGGAAGTCATTTATTGGGAAGGCATCTTTGGGAAGTTTCGTATTTTGAAAGAAATTATGTTTTACGTAATTCTCTCTATTAAATATACTTATATCTACTTTTGGAGAAAGTATGTTTTCAAAGGAAACTCTTCAATACTAAAATGATTTTATTTGCAAAAGGTTTTCATATGTACTGTTGTTTAAACATTTCCACCAGTTTATGGATTTTAATAGCTAAGGCCCGAAATGAACAAACCGACATAGAGTTGAGTTATTGGTGTTCTCTATTGTATGGTGTTTCCTTTCGGTTTGGCTTGATTTTTTGTACATCTTTCTGTGTATTTTTGTGTTGTTTCGTGATTGATTTCTGCAATATCCTTCCGCTTTATATTGTCATTGTTGTAAATTATTCCGTGAAGTCTTAAATAGACGTAACGTTCAGTCATTTCTATATCCATGTTATTTATTTTTTAGACCAGTGGTGTCTTGACTAGTCCACGTCACTACTCCACCGAGGTTAGTCTTGACACTTACTGAACCACCGCTGTGGTGTGCTCATACTACACTTCTGTGCATTTTTGTTTGCACAGATCCAGGTTTTGGTTTTTAGTAGCTGCGTGGATGATTGATGAGGAGACTCAAGGTAACCTGTTGCTGTGTTCGCAGGCTTCGGAGTCACCTTCCTGTTTATTTCAGTTGTACTTACTTATTTCTAGACAGTTGTATTTAGATTTGGTAGAAAGATTTCGTAGAGCTTATGACTTGTACCTTACCGGGTTTTGGGGAAAATGTAGACCCAGTCAAGATTTCTACTATCGATATTGTTAAAGTTCTTTTATTATTGTTAGTGTTGTTAAATGTTAGGCTTACCTAGTCCCTAAGACTAGGTGCCATCACGGTACCCAACGGAGGAAAATTTGGGTCGTGACAAGAGCTCAATTGGTGAAAGGCGATCCCTCAAGGGGGTACAAAAGCCTTAGGTGCTGGGATCGATTCCAAGTGGCTGCAGCTGCGGAGGGGTGATCGCCAGACCTAAGTGGAACAATACATGTATGGTTGAGTGGGCCCCGAGGGGTAGAGCCTCTCCATATAAGGCGCCTTTTTTGTGACGTCCCCTCCAGGGCCCGACCACCTAAGGTATTTTTCCACCTTGGCCCAGCGTTCACCCCTCAGCAGCTGCAGCCACTTTGGATCGAACCTGGAACCTAAGGCTTTTTGCTCAATTGGTGAGAGGCGTGCCCTTCATGGGAGCAAAAAGCCTTAGGTGCCAGGTTCGATTCAAAGTGGTTGCAGCTGCCGAGAGGTGAACACTGGGCCAAGGTGGATTAGTACCTTAGGTGGTCGGGCCCTGGAGGGGACGTCACAAAGACTCTACTAAACCTGCTCATGACCGGTGAGTCCTATGTAACCTAGGCTTTGATACCAACTTGTCACGACCCCAAATCACCCTTGGCCGTGATGGCGCCTAACGTGATACTAGGCTAGCCAATTCGCTACGCATAACGTAAGAGACTTTTCATTTAATTCAATATTATTTGATACTTCATAAAACTTCCCACTTTTAGCATTTCAATAAGTAAGGATAAATATAGAAAAAAAACATCTAAACACTATCCAAAAATCCGGAGTCATCAGTCATGAGCAACTAAAAGGAAATACAAAATCTGGCACTGAATGCTCAAAAGAGAATGAATCACGTCGTGCAGCTACCTCGCAGTCTCCGAGAATGCTCAAAAGTGGATGAATCAACTCACACTCAGTCCCGGCACCTGAATATGCACACAAGGTGCAGGAAGTAACATGAGTACACCAACTCAGTAAGTAACAATTATAACTAAAGACCTGAGTGCAATGACGAGCATTAAAAATCATATAATTTCACAACATAAACAACAGTGGAAATAAATGAATCAAATCAGGAATTTAAATTCTGAACATTTCATAACTCCAAGTTTTTCCATTAGAATCTCTTATAAAACATTTGTTCAATATTATCAAAAGAGGCTTAGTGTAAAGAAGAGTGAAAACAGTAGTCATGAAAATAAGCCTCTCGGGCACAGTATCACTCACAAATAAAGCCTCTCGGGCAAGCCTCTCAGTCACTCGTGACTCAACTCTCATCAGTCAATACTCACACTTAGCACTCACGCTCAACATGTACCATATAATAACCGGTGCGGCGTGCAACCCGATCCATAAATAGTCGACTGCGCTCACTGGGGGTGTACATACTCTCGAGGGGCTCCTATGGCCCAAGCGGTATATCGATGTGCCGTGCAGCCCGATCCAACATATCTCGCTACGACGTGCAGCCCGATCCATAACTATCCTCACAATCCTGCCCTCGGCCTCACTCATTCATCATCCTCACAAGCCACTCGGGCATCTCAGTACAAATCAAGGGGACTCGCCCCAAAATATCTTTTATATATTTAAAATAGAGTGATGAACATGAATAAATAGTGAACATGTATAAGTCATGACTGAGAATATATTTTCTATCAAAGGCAGTGTGTGGACAGTAGTAAAAACACCCCTGAGGGTCCAAACAGTTCAGCACAAGGCCCCAAACACGGCATTCAGCCCTAAACATGGTAATAATCTCTAGAATACATCATATCATATGATTTCTAGTCAAATACGCGACTTAATAGTCGCTACGGGACGGACCAAGTCACAATCCCTACCAGCGCACGCCCACACGCCTGTCACCTAGCATGTGCGTCAACTCATTTATTAAAACGGTATGGAATACCGGGGTTTCATACCCTCAAGTCTAGATTTACAATCATTTCTTACCTCAAACCGGCCAAAATCCTAACCAACTATGCCTTTGCCTCTTGACTCGGCCTCCAATTGCTCCGAATCTAATGAAAATCAGTATCGTATCATCAATATATGTTAAAGAACAAAACCCATGCAAAAATTCTCAAATTTAATAAAAAATCCCGAAATTGGCCAAACACGACCCCCTGGACCACGTCTCGGAATCTGATAAAAATCACAAAACTAGAATCCTTAATCACTCACGAGTCTACCCATATCATATTCATCAAAATCCGACACCAAATAGCCATCCAAATCCCCAAAAGAACTTTCAAATTTTTCGTCCCTTTTCTCCCAATTTTTACCCCAAATTCCCAAATTAAATGATAAAAATCAAGACATAATCATGGAATTAAACCAAATTTGAGGGAAGAACACTTTCCCCAATCACTCTACTGAAAATCTCCTCCGAATTCGTCTACTCGTGAGCTCTCTATTGAATTTTTGTGTTATGAACTTAAACCATCAATTTTGGACTATAAATATTCTGCCCAGACATCTCTTCATCGCTATCGCGGATATAGCCTCGTGATCGCGAATCATAATCAAGCTGCCCTGCATTTGTACTCTACGCAATTTCGGAAGTCTCCACGCGATCTTAAAACTTTACCTCTTAGAAAAACTTGATCGCAACCTCACACACGTGATTGCGAAGCACATTCGCCTTTGCTCCTCCTCGGCTCCATTACACTACGCGAACGCGACACTGGCCACGCGTTCGTGAAGTACCACCTCACGCACGCACACGATCGTGACCTTCTCTCTGCGATTGCATAGAAAAATCCCACCTCCGTCCCAATTAAGCCTACGTGATAGCGAACATACCCACGCAATCGCGTATAAGGAAACCAGAAGGCTCACACCATCAAAATTTGCCACTTTTTAAGTCCAAGAATTGGTCTGTTAACCATTCGAAACTCACCCGAGGCCCTCGGGACCTCAACCAAACATGCCAGCACATCCCATAACATCATTCAAACTTAGTCGAGCCTTCGAACCACTCAAAATAGCACCAAAACACCAAATCAACCTCGGATTCAAGCCTAAGAACTTAGAAACTTCTAAATTCCACAAACAACGTCGAAACCTATCAAATCACCTCCGAATGACCTGGAATTTTGCACACACATCCCAAATGAAATTATGAACCTGTACCAACTTCCGAAATTCCATTCCAACCCCAATAGCTAATTTTCCACTGCCAACCGAAAATGGCCAAAATCCAATTTCGCCAATTCAAGCCTAATTCTACCACAGACCTCTGAATAACATTATGAACACACTCCTAAGACCCAAATCACCTAACAAAGCTATCTGAACCATAAAAACCAAATTCCAAGATTATTTACCCATAAGTCAACTTCCGATTGACTTTTTCAATTATTTAACCAACTTAAGAGACTAAGTGTCTCATTTCTCCCACAATCACTCCAAACTCTAGTAAACCAACCCAACACATCATAAATCAGTTAAACAACATAAAAATAAAGCAGAAATGGGGGAAACAGGGCTAATCTCACGGAACGACTGGTCGGGTCGTTACAAGGGCTTGTGGGTGTTTCCTTATTGATCTTATGTGTGGATCGGGTGGCACTCCACCACGGGTATGTTTTGTGGATCGGTTTTCATGCCCCAATAGTGTCATATTTCGATCGAGTTTCATGCCACGATAGTGTCATATTTCGATCGGGTTGCATGCTGCAATAGTGAGATGTCGAGTATGGCTACTTATACTTATTTTGAGTTCCTTGTTTCTCATATCTAAGATAGGTTGTTAGCATCTATTTGGTTGTTTTATTCATTACGCGGGCTGGATGGTTCTTTGCCATAGTTCATTCTTCTTTATGGGTCACATTCGAGTTTGTAGCTTTTTGGCACATTGACGGCGTCATGTGATAATTTTTGGCAGTGTTTGAGGTGGCTTATGAAACGAGAAAGTTGTACTGGGTGAGATGAGTTTATTGGACCTTAAATTAGTGCAATCAGATTTATATAGGGTATATTAGAGGGAAAATGTCACTATTTAGTTCATAATGAGGCAAACGTTCATGTAGAGCAGAGGACTCCATGATTTATTGATTTTGTAGGTGGTTATGAGATTTTACGCATCATTTTCATCATTGAAGTATCACGAGGTTTAGATCATGGCTTATGCACATATGAGGTATACTACAGGCATTAGGTTAGTGAAATTGCAGGTTTTACAGTTGGAGTATGTTGTTATGGGCGTACGAGTTATGTGGTGCATTGTGTAGTTTCAGCATGGGTGCATGACCATATTTGGTACTACAGGTTGCGATTGATACGGTGTTCGTATGTTGGAATCAGATCTCGTAAACAATTTTGGATGTTGGAATTTGGTTCTAAGGCTTATGGGCTAAGGTAGCAGGAAGGATCTTCGGTCAGGATCGAGCTAATGAGCTCACATGGGTTGTGGTGTCACATATAGGTGCACAAGGTGTTAAACATTGGTTTTGGGCAATTCTGGAGCGGTTCTTGGCACGTTTGAGGACGAACATATGTTTAAGTGGGGGGGAATATAACGACCCGACTGGTCATTTTGAGTTCTAGTGCGTAGTTCGGTGGTTTGAGGCCTTGAGTAGCTTCACTTTATGTTTTATGACTTGTACGCATAGTCAGAATTAAATTTTGGGAAATTCAGAGTTCATTCGGGAGGAAAATTCTAAATTCAGAAGCTTTAAGTTGGAAGTGATGACCGTGTTTAACTATTGCGTAAACGACCTCCGAATAGAGATTTGAAGATCTCAATAGGTTTGTATGATGGTTTCGGACTTGCACGAATGTCCGAGTTGAGTATTGGTTGGTCCGGGATCATTTCAGTGCTGAATATTGAAAGTTAACATTATGAAGATTTCTGGATTTCTTAATTTGGTTTGAAGTGTAATTTGATATTATCAATTTACGTTTAGTTTTCTGAGCTTTGGAATAAATTTTGTATCATGATTTATGACTTGTATGTAAAGTTTGGCGTCATCCCGGAATGTTTAAATATGACTCAGATGCATTCATCGAAGTTTGAATGTTTCAGAGTTAAAAAAAAGGTTTTGATCGTCGATTCGTAGTTTTGATATTGTTTGGCGTGATTTGAGGCTTCCACTAAGTTTGTATCATGTTTTATGATGCGTTGGTATGGTTGGACGGGGTCCCGCGGGCCTCGGGTGTAATTCAGAATGATTTCTGCCTAGTTTGGATGAGTTGTTATTGACGGTTTGTTGGTGCTGGTTTTGTTCTTCCCGAACACCAAGGGTGTCATGCGTTCGTGAAGAAGGAATTTGAACTGGGGCCTTTTCTTCATCATTTTCGCTATAGGGAGGTCGCATTTGCAAAAGGTTGGGCAATGGTGCTCCGCGTTCGCGATCTCCTAGTCATGTTCGCGTAATGGAAGGTTGCTTGACAGAGGGTTTGGTCTTCGCGTTCAAGTAGAGGAGCTGGGGAGCGAAAGCTGATAGTGCTTCGCGAACGCGAGGGCCTTGCCGCGTTCGTGAAGGAGGAAGTGTTGGGCATTGTCATTTTAAAAATGGGGGTTTGGCTAATTTGCAATCCATTTCTTCATGGGAGCAGATTTTCGGGGGCGATCTTGGAGCATCATTGTCATCATCAACCAGGAGGGAAGTAATTTCTTCACATAGTGGGTTAAATAAATGAATTTTACATGGGTTTGAACATGGAAATTGGTGGAAATTGTGAGATTTTGAAGAAAACCAAGAATTTGGTAATTATGGCTTTTTACCACGAAATTGGACATGGAATTAGGAATAAATTTTTACTTTAGCTCGAGGGTTGACATTGTTGACTTTTCGAGCAGAGTTGAAAATTATTATAAATTGTTAAATTACATGCATTGGAGTATATGTTGATTAATTTGCACATTGTTTGACTAGTTTCGGATCAATGGGGATTGGTTTTGAGAGGCGTTGGATCCGGTTAAGGAACCTCGGAGCAAGGTAAGTCTCCTGTCTAACCTTGTGAGAGAGAAACTACCCCCTAGGTGATGTAATTATTATGTGTTACTAGTTTTGGGTGCTATGTACGCGAGGTGACGAGAGTCTGTATGTAGCTAAATGATGTTTACGTCTGGGTTGACTTAAGACATTATCATGTAATATTTGAATTATTTGAACTTATTTTGCTAGCTTATATATTAGGCCGATCTGTATCACCTTGAATGGTTGGCAAATAATTGATAAACGGTAAAGGGTATATCCATTTTATGCTCGTGTACTTGTATTGTAAGCATGTGACTCATAATTAAATAAGTTCCTTCCTTTCTTGTGGAGGGGGCCGAAATCTTCGGCAGTATATTGAGATGCATCTCTGGTTCGTGTTGGTCGACCCTCGGCAATGTATACACCACTCTGGATCGGTTCGTACAACCTCGGCATAATCGTGCATTATAACAATCCGAATATTCATGATATTATCTTTCCACTGATGCCTGTCGTTTTATATGGTATTCTTTATATATTTGATAATGACACTTGATATTTTCCGAGCTGTTGAGATAAGATGCGAGATTTAGAAACTTATATCGTTAAAAGAAATTTTGAAAGATTATGTTAGTTACCGTTTTATCTCACTACTACTGTTGTGCTTCACATCTGTTATGAGTTATCATATTATTTTATTGACCACTTGTAAGTGTTGATGTCGACCCCTCACTCACTACTTCTTTGGGGTTAAGCTAGATACTTACTGGGCACGCGTTGATTTACGTACTCATGCTTCACTTATGCACTAAATGTGCAGGATATGACAAGTTCATTTGGTGGCTATCTTGGCGCGTAGGCGCAACTGCTGAGGGGACTTTATGGTGAGCTGCTTTCTATGCTATGCACCGCAGGCCACAGAGTCTCTATCTTATTTATTTACTTTATCCTGTCTATTTTATATTCCAGATAGATGATGTATTATTATTACACTTTTTAGTAGACGATTTTCCACTTGTAACAATGGGTTTTGGGGATGTTCTAGAAGTTGTTTGTGGTTTTGCTTAGCATTTACACACTTTTATTACAGGTGTCAAATAATAATAGGCTGTGTGTTTGACATGTCATCCAAGTCAATGTGATTGATACAAAAGCATAGTCGGAGGTGTTTATTAATGCTCAGTTGGTCAAGTAGAAGTGTTCAAATGAAAAATATATAAGTTTGTTTACCGGGATGAAAAACCGATACACGTTTAAGTGGCTCCGAGGCTATTTTGCTTATATAGAATGATAATTGAGAACTTCTATGAGGCTAAGTTTCTTCCTTTATTAAGTTAGTTATATATAATCATTATTTATCAATTTCAGTAGCTTACACTTTTATTATATAACCAAAATAAAATATTTAAAGTAATATTTATGTAATAATTTCTAAAAAGAATTATTCATTGAGACGAGGAAAATGTGCAACGTGTGTAAACTCAAACTAGTACTATAATGACTCTGCCGGTCGTTCTGAGAGTTTTATCCCATTTCCCTCATTTCTACTTCTTAGGGTGATGTTCAGTTGTATGGTATGGTATCATATCGCTTGGTTTGGGTTCGGGATGTAATTTGGGAGTCCGCGGTAGAGTAAGACTCGAACTAGCGAAATTGAAAATTTAGCGATTTTCAGTAGGTAGTGAAAAATTAGATATCGGAATCGGAATAGAATTCCGGAAGTTGGGATAGATTCGTGGCGTCATATTTGACTTGTGTGAAAAATTTGAGAATATTCGGACAAGGTTTGATTGGTTTCGAAGTCATTTGTGGAATTTAGGAGTTTTGGAGTTCTTATTCTTGAATCTTAGATTCGATTTGATGTTTGGTGTTGTTTCAGGTGATTCATAGGTTTGATTAAGTTTGAATGATGTTATGAGACGTGTTGGCGTGGTTGGTTGAGGTCCCGAGGGACTCGGGTGTGTTTTGTATGGTTAGCAGGTGAGTTAGCTGTTGAAAACAGGTGCTGGTGTTGCTGAGGTGAGTTGCTGGTGTTCAGGGGTTGGTCTCTAAAGTTGGGAACGCAGACCGCGCCGGAATTTCGCGGTCAGCGGTGGGTCTTCACGGGGGCGATAAAGTTCTGCGGTCAGCGGTGAAGGCTGGCGCGAACATAAAAAAAAGGGAAGCGTCCGTAGGAGCCAGAGGCGTTCGCGGCCGCAAAGAGGATTTCGCGGACCGCGTAGAGGCGTACGCTTTGGCGGTGATTTTTGGCGGTCAACGAAATTGAAATCCAAGGGGTGCACTATAAATACGAGAGTCAGGGTTTTATTTTCATATTTTGACCTGGAGAGCTCGGGTTTTGGCAATATTTCGAAGGTTTTTCAAGAAATTCGTGGGGCTAAGTGATTCTAACTCAGTTTTGACTAAAACACGTGATTATAACATTTAATTCATCATTTGATTACACAATTTGCGACGAAAATTGGGGATAATTGTAGAAACTTCATAAATGGATTTTTTAGAGTTGAACATCGGTTAGAAGTTGGATTTTGATAAACTTGGTATGGTTGGACTCGGGAGTGAATGAGTTTCTTGGTTTTGTGAATTTATCGGATTTCGAGACGTGGGCGGGCCGGGTATGGCTAATTTTGGAATTTTTGATATAAATTGATAGATTTCATATGTATTCATTCCTTTAGCGTGTATTGATGAATATATACTAATTTTGGATAGATTCGTAGTATTCGGAGGTCGAATCAAGGGGCAAGAGCATCATGGACTAGGGTTTTGTCCGATTTGAGGTAAGTAACGATTGTAAATCTAGACCTAAGGGTATGAAACCCCGGGTTTCGTATTATCTTTCCTACATCGAGGTGACGCACATGCTAGGTGACGGGCGTGTGGTCATGCACCGTTAGGGATTGTGACTTGGTCTGTCCTGTGGAAACTGTACAATTGCGTATTTTGACTAAAGATGTATAACAATTATGTGTTTTAGAAAGCATTGTTCTAACTTGGGTTGAATGCAATGTTTGGGGCCTTGTGCATGTATTGTTTGGACCCTCAGGGATATTTTGTTACTATCCTCACAGTGTTTTGATTTGGAAGCATATGATTAGTCATAATTTTTCCCTGATTACTATTTAATTTAGTTTCATTACTCTATATTAAAGTATATGAAAGTTATTTTGGGTTGAGTCCCCTAATTTTTACTGAAATGCCCGAGTGGCTTGTGAGGTTTATGATTGAGTGAGGCCTAGGGATTGATTTGTGAGGATATGATAGGTCGAGGGCCTGAGTTATTTGATGCCATGATTTAGCTTTATATATAGCACTTGGGCGGAAGGAGCCCCTCCGGAGTTTGTACACACCATAGTAAGCGCAGGTACCTACTGTGTGCAAGTGCCGAGTGCCAAGCGACGAGCGATTGAGAGGCATGAGTGATGGTGAGGTATGCCCGAGGGGCTATATGAGTGATGGTGAGGTATGCCCGAGGGGCTGTTCATGAGTGATTGTTAGGCTTGCCCGAGGGGCTATTTATGAGTTATATTTTGCTCGAGGGGCTTGTTTATGACATCATTATTACACTATTTTTATATTGACCCTCTATTGAAACTGTTGAAGATACTTTTACATGTTTTCCATTGAACTAGAGTTTTATGATATATTTTGACTTGAATACTAAATTGGCATTTGTTGTTTCATTGAGACACTATAATTATGAAATTTATGTTATTTTACTACTTGTCATTGCACTAATCCTTTATTTATGGTTGTTACTTACTGAGTTGGCGTACTCGCGTTACTCCATGCACCTTGTGTGCAGATCGATGTGTCACGGGACGTATGAGTGAGTGTTGGTTCATCCTCGGTCAACTTTGGAGTTTAGCAAAGTAGCGGCATGGCGACCGCAACCATACTCTTCTCCCTCCCATCTTATAATAGCCTATTTCTATTAGACTTCTCTTGTCGTCTTTGTAGACTGTATTGGACTTAGTGTTATCATATTTGTATCATAGATGCTCATGACTAGTGACATCGAATCATTTGCTTTTGGTAACTAAACTTCTATTGTTTCAGTCTCTCACGAATGGTAAGGACATGTGCTATCGGGCAGGATGACCAGCCACTAGTTGGACCCATCAGGGGTCGAGGGCACGGTCGAGGCCATGGTAGGGGTAGAGGTGCAGCCCTCACAGCAGTCGGGGCAGTACCCGTAGACCCTCGCGTTGTTGCAAATCAGGTCCTAGCCGGAGATGCTCCGGCGGGACTAGATCAGGCACCGACTATGCCTATTGTAATTCCAGGTCTTCAGGAGACTTTGGCTCAGATTTTGACTGTGTGCACCAGTCTTGCTCAGGCGGTCACTGTTTCTACTACAACAACAACTTCTCTGGCCGAGGGAGGCACTCAGACTCCCGCCACGCGCACTCCCGAGGAGGTTGTTCAGGTACTTCAGACACCAGGGGAACCTCCAGCCCAGCCGGTTGCACATGCTTTAGATTATGTGGTCCCCGTCATGCCTGATGACAAGCAGCGCATGTTGGAGAGGTTTGGTAGACTTCAGCCTCCGACTTTTAGTGGTGCAGAGGGCGAGGATGCCCAAGGTTTCTTGGACAAGTGTCAGAGGATTCTCTGTACAACGGATATTTTGGAGACCAGTGGGGTCTCGTTTGCTACTTTCGAGTTTTTAAGGAGCTGCCTTTACTTGGTGGGAGGTTTATGAGAGGCGTAGGCCTATTGGTGCAGCGCCCTTTACCTGGAAGTAGTTCTCCGCTCTCTTTTTGGAGAATTATGTGCCACAGTCCCGTGGGGAGAAGTTGTGTAGGTAGTTTGAGCAGTTGCGTCAAGATGATATGACTGTGATGCAGTATGAGATGAGATATTCAGAGCTAGCTCGTCATGATGTTTGGTTGGTTCCTGCAGATAGGGAGAGGATCAGGAGGTTCGTGGATGGCCTCCCATATCAGCTTCGTATTCTTATGACTAGAGAGAGAGGGTGTCAGTGCTACTTTTGAGGAGGTGGTTGACCTCGCCCGATAGATTGAGTCAGTTCATCGCCAGAAGCGAGTTGAGAGAGAGGCCAAGAGGCCTCGAGGATCTGGTGGTTTTGGTGGTGCTTCATCTGGAGGTAAGTTTCAACATGGTAGAGGCCGCCCATTTTGACTTGCCCAGTCAGCTAGCCCAGTTCATAGTGGCGCATTATCGGGGCGTGGTTCTCGTATTTCTCATCTAGGACACTCGTCACTTAGTGCCCTTACAGCCTAGAGTTCATTGCGTGCACCATCAGTTCAGGGTTCCTCCATACCAGGTTCTTCTACCAGTTATCCCGGTGCTAGGGGTTCCCTTCAGTCCCCATCCCCCGCACCAGGGAGTTGTTTTGAGTATGGAGGGCTTCGGCACATCTGGAGGTAGTGTCCTCGTCGTCATGGGGGTCCTTCTCAGTAGAGGAGTCAGCCCTAGACTTTAGCTCCAGTTACCTCACAACCCACCCAATCATCTCGGGGTGGGGGTCAGGCAGCTAGAGGCTTCCCTAGATGGGGACGTCGATCAGGTGGAGGTCAGGATAGTTTTTATGCACTTCCAGCCAGACCGGATGTTATGTCTTTGTATGTCATGATTACAGGTATTGTTCCAGTCTGTCACCGAGATGCCTCAGTCTTATTTGATCCTGGTTCCACATATTCATATGTTTCAACATATTTTGCCCATTTTGTGGATATACCACGTGAGTCTTTGGTTACATCTATTCATGTGTCTACTCCTATGGGTGATACTATTGTTATGGACCGCGTGTGTCGGTCATGTGTGGTGTCTATTGGGGGTCTGGAGACCTGATTGGATTTTTTGTTACTCAGCATGGTTGACTTTGATGTGATATTGGGCATGGATTGGTTATCTCCATGTCATGATGTTCTAGATTGTCACGCCAAGACCGTGACCTTAGCAATGTCGAGATTCCCGAGTGTTGAGTCGAGAGGTTCCATGGATTATGTGCCTAGTAGGGTGATTTCGTACCTGAAGGCTCAACATATGGTTGAGAAGGGTTGCCTGTCTTATTTAGCTTTTGTGAGGGGTGTTAGTGCAGATACTCCCACTATTGATTCTGTTCCAGTTGTCTGTGATTTTCCGGACGTGTTTTCTGCATACCTGTCGGGCATGCCGCTTGAGAGGTACATTGATTTTGGTATTGATTTTGTTCCATGCACTCAGCCCATTTCTATTACACCGTATTCTATGGCACCAGCAAAGTTGAAGGAATTGAAAGCGCAGCTCAGGAACTCCTAGATAAGGGGGTCATTCGGCCTAGTGTGTCACCTTGGGGTGCACCAGTTCTATTTGTGAAGAAGAATGATGGTTCCATGATAATGTGTATTGACTACAGACAGTTGAATAAAGTCACAGTCAAGAATAAGTATCCTTTGACTCGTATTGATGATTTGTTTGACCAACTTCAGGGAGAGGGGGTGTTCTCTAAGATCGATTTGAGGTCCGGGTATCATCAGATGAAGATTCAGGGTTTGGATATTCCTAAGACAGCTTTCAGGACCCGTTTTGGCCATTCTGAGTTCAGGGTTATGTCTTTTGGGCTGACCAATGCCCGAGTAGTGTTCATGCATTTAATGAACAGTTTATTCCAACAACATTTGGATTCCTTCGTTATTTTGTTCATTGATGATATGTTTATATACTCTCGTAGCCAGGAGGAGCACGTTGAGCATTTGAGAGTTGTGTTGAATAGATTGAGGGAGAAGAAGCTTTACGCAAAGTTCTCCAAGTGTGAGTTTTGGCTCGGTTCAGTTGCTTTCTTGGGACACGGGGTATCCAGTCAGGGTATTCAGGTAGATCCGAAGAAGATAGAGGCGGTGCGGAGTTGACCCAGAACGTCCTCAGCCACGGAGAACAGGAGCTTCCTTGGTTTGGCAGTATATTACTGTTGCTTTGTGGAGGGATTTTCAGTGATTGCATCGGCCTTGACCAAATTGAGCCAAAAGGGTGCTCCATTCAGATGGTCGGACGAGTGTGAGGAGAGCTTTCAGAAGCTCAAGACGGCTTTGACCACAACTCAAGTGTTAGTTCTTCCAACAGCTTTAGGTTCTTATATCGTATACTGTGATGCCTGGAGGATAGGTATTTGTTGTGTTTTGATGCAGGAGGGTAGGGTGATTGTCTATGCCTCGTGCCAGTTGAAGACCCATGAGAAGAATTACTCAGTGCATGATCTAGAGTTAGTAGCCATTGTTCACGCCTTGAAGATTTGGTGTCATTGTTTGTATGGGGTTCATTGTGAGATATGTACTGATCACTGGAGTCTGCAGCAGAATCTGTTTAAGAAAAAGGACCTTAATTTACGCAAGTGGAGATGGTTGGAGCTTCTTAAAAACTATGATATCATTGTTCTATACCATCCGAGGAAGGCCAATGTGGTGGCCGATGCCTTGAGCCGCCGTCCAGAGAGTTTGGGGAGCTTAGAATATATTCCGGCAGCAGAGAGACCTCTAGCATTGGATGTTCAGGCATTGGCGGGCCAGCTTCTGAGATTTTATTTATCGGATCCTAGACGGGTATTGGCTTGTATAGTATCCAGGTCTTCTTTTTATGACCGTAACAAGGAGCGTCAATATGATGACCCACACTTGCTCGTTCTTCATGATAGGGTACGCCGAGGTGATGCCAGGGATGTGACTATTGGTTATGAAGGTGTGATGAGGATGTAGGGTGGAATATGTGTGCCATATGTAGATCGGCTTCGGGAATTGATTCTTGAGGAGGCCCATAGCTCGCAGTATTCCATCCATCCGGGTACCGCAAAGATGTACCGGGATTTGAGATAGCATTATTGGTGGAGACAGATGAAGAAGGATATCGTTGGATTTGTGGCTCGGTGTCTCAGCTGTCAACAGGTTAAGTATGAGAACCAGAGACCAGGTGGAGTGCTTCAGAGATTGGATATTCCAGAATGGAAGTGGGAGCGAATCACCGTGGACTTTGTGGTTGGGATCCAACGGACTCCGAGGAAGTTCGATGATATATGGGTTATTGTGGATCGACTGACCAAGTCTGTGCACTTCATTCCTCTTGGTACTACTTACACATCAGAGCGGTTAATTGAGATTATATTCCAGAGATCGTTCATATGCATGGTGTCCCAGTTTCCATCATTTCAGATAGGGGTAGTCAGTTCACATCGTAGTTTTGGAGAGCCGGGCAGCGGGAGTTGGGTACTCAGGTTAAGTTGAGCACAACCTTTCACCCCAAGACGGACAGTGAGTCCGAGCGCACTATTTAGATACTGGAGGACATGTTGCGTGCTTGTGTCATTGATTCTGGGGGTTCATGGGACCATTTTCTGCCGCTCGCGGAGTGTGCATATAATAAAAATTATCAATCGAGTATTCATATGGCTCCGTACGAAGCTTTATATGGGAGGAGGTGTAGATCTCCGGTTGATTGGTTTGAGTCGGGTGAGGCTAGACTCTTGGGTAGAAATTTGGTACAAGATGCTTTGGATAAGGTGAAGTTGATTTAGAAACGGCTTCGCTCGGCACAATCAAGGCAGAAGAGTTATGCTGATAGGAAGGTCCGAGATGTGTCCTTCATGGTTGGAAAGAAGGTTCTACTGAAGGTATCACCTATGAAAGGTGTTATAAGGTTTGGGAAAAGGGGAAAGTTGAGTCCCCGGTTCATTGGGCCTTTTGAGGTGCTACGGAGGATCGGGGAGATGGCCTATGACCTCTCTTTGCCACCCAGCTTTTCGGGTGTGCATCTGGTGTTTCATGTTTCCATGCTTCGGATGTATGTTGGCGGCATGTCCCATGTCTTTGACTTCAGCACTGTTCAGTTGGAGGGTTATTTGACTTATGTTGTGGAGCCAGTAGCTATTTTGGGACGGTAGGTCGGAAAGTTGCGATCAAAGGATATAGCATATATGAAAGTGCGTTGGAGAGGCCAGCCTACGGAGGAGGCCAGCCTACGGAGGAGGCTACCTGGGAGATCGAGCGGGAGATGCGGAGCAGATATCCACACCTATTTGAGACTCCAGGTATGTTTCTAGACTCGTTCGAGGACAAATGTTTGATTAAGAGGGGGAGGATGTAACGACCCGGTCGGTCGTCTGAGAGTTTTATTCCATTTCCCTCATTTCTACTTTTTAGGGTGATGTTCAGTTGTATGGTATGATATTGGATTGTTTGGTTTGGGTTCGGGATGTTACTTGGAGTCCGCGGTAGAGTTAGATTTGAACTGGCAAAATTGAAAATTTGATGATTTCCAGTAGGTAGTGGAAAATTAGATATTCGGGTCGTAATGGAATTCCGGAAGTTGGGATAGATTCGTGGCGTAATATTTGACTTGTGCGCGAAATTTTAGAATATTCGGACAAGGTTTGATTGGTTTCAGAGTCATCTATTGAATCTAAGAGTTTGGAGTCGTTAGGCTTGAATCCAAAATTCGATTTGATGCTTGGTGTCGTTTCAAGTGATTTGTAGGTTTGATTAAGTTTTAATGATGTTATGAGACGTGTTGGCGTGGTTGGTTGAGGTCCCAAGGGCCTCGGGTGTGATCTGGATGGTTAGTAGGTGAGTTAGCTGTTGAAATCAGGTGATGGTGTTGCAGAGGTGAGTTTCTGGTGTTCAGGGGTTGGTCAACGCGGACCGCACCGGAATTTCGCGGTCAGCAAGGTGTCTTCGCAGGGGCGGCAAAGTTCCACGGTTAGCAGGGAAGGCTGGCGCGGACAGCAGAAAAAGGGAAGTGTCTGCAGGACCCGGAGGCATTTGCGGCCGCGGTGAGAATTTCGAGGACGGTGGATAGGCGTACGCGGCGGCCGTGGTTTTTGGCGGTCAGCGAAATAGGAATCTGGAGGGTGCACTATAAATACAAGAGTCAGGGTTTTATTTTCATATTTTGACCTAGAGAGCTCGGATTTTGGCGATTGTTTGAAGGGTTTTCAAAAAATTCATCGGGGAAATTGATTGTAACTTTGTTTTGGCTAAAACACATGAATATAACATTGAATTCATCATTTGATTAGAGAATTTTTGACGAAAACATTAGAAACTTCATAAATGGATTTTTGAGAGTTGAACATCAATTCGAAGTCGGATTTTGATAAGTTTAGTATCGTTGGAATCAGAAGTGAAATAGTTTCTTAGTTTTGTAATTATCATATTTCGAGACGTGGTCCCGGGGGACGGGTTTGGCTAATTTTTGAATTCTCTTTATCTGAATTGATAGATTTCATATGAGATTCACTCCTTTAGCATGGATTGATCAATATATACTGATTTTGGATAGATTCGGAGCATTCGGAGGTAATATCAAGGGGCACGAGCATCGCAGACTATGGTTTTGTGCGGTTTGAGGGAAGTAACGATTGTGAATCTAGACCTGGGGGGATGAAATGCCGGATTTTGTAATATTTTTCCTACATCGAGTTGACGCACATTCTAGGTGACGGGCGTGTGGGCGTGCACCGTCAGGGATTTTGGCTCGGTCCATCCCGTAGCAACTGTAGAGTTGCGTATTTTGACTAAAGTTGTATAACAGTTATGTGTTTTAGAAAGAATTTTTCTAACTTGGGTTGAATGCCATGTTTGGGGCCTTGTGCATGTACTGTTTGGACCCTCAGGGATATTTTGTTACTATCCTCACAGTGTTTTCATTTGGAAGCATATCATTAGTCATAATTTTTCCCTGATTACTATTTAATTCAGTTTCATTACTCTATTTTAAAGTATATGAAAGTTGTTTTGGGCTGGGTCCCCTAATCTTTACTGAAAAGCCCGAGTGGCTTGTGAGGTTTATGATTGAGTGAGGCCTAGGGATTGATTTGTGAGGATATGATAGGTCGAGGGCCAGAGTGATTTGATGCCATGATTTGGATTTATATATTGCGCTTGGGCTGAAGGAGCCCCTTCGTAGTCTGAACACACCCAGTGAGCGCAGGTACCTGCTGAGTGCGAGTGCCGAGTGGCGAGCGACGAGAAATTGGGAGGAATGAGTGATGGTGAGGTATGCCCGAGGGGCTATACGAGTGATAGTGAGGTATGCCCAAGGGGCTAAATAAGTGACGGTGAGGTATGCCCGAGGGGCTGTTCATGAGTGACTCTGAGGCTTGCTCGAGGGGCTGTTTATGAGTGATACTTTTCCCGAGGGGCTTGTTTATGAAATCATTATTTTTACTCTATTTTTATATTGAGCCTCTATTGAAAATGTTGAAGATATAATTACATGTTTTCCATTGAACTGGAGTTTTATGATATATTTTGACTTGAATACTGAATTGGCATTTGTGTGTAGATCCAAGTGTCCCGGGACGCCCGAGCGAGTGTTGATTCAACCTCGCTCGACTTCGGAGTTTAGAAAAGTAGCTGCATGGCGACCGCAAACTTGCTCTTCTCCCTTCTATCTTCTAGCAGCCTATTTCTATTAGAGTTATCTTGTAGTCTTTGTAGACTGTATTGGACTTAGTGTTATCAGATTTGTATCGTAGATGCTCATGACTAGTGACACCGAGCTCGGGTCGTTATTTCTATATCTGTTTTTTTATACTTATTTTGGGATTGTTAATGAATGATTTATGATGCAAAATGTTAGAAAATGAATTATTAAAAAGAATCGTTGTATGTTGTGAAAATCAATTCGGCTAGCCTAATACCGCGATAGCCGCCATCACGACTGGGTAGTTTGGGTCGTGACAAGTACATATATAATAAACTAAGATATTTTTCACTTCACGATATATTTAAATGACTTGAGGCATATTAACATATATTTGGTTTTCCTTTAGTGGTAAAATTGAGATCACAAGATGATTACTAATTGAAAATAAAATAACAACGACAAGAAAAACCTAACATACCCAGTAATCCCACATATAGCTTGTTTGGATGGTTGTTACCTATTGTATTGTATAGTTACTTTAAATATAATATTTGT
Source organism: Nicotiana undulata (assembly GCA_005239495.1). Taxonomy (NCBI): domain Eukaryota; kingdom Viridiplantae; phylum Streptophyta; class Magnoliopsida; order Solanales; family Solanaceae; genus Nicotiana; species Nicotiana undulata. Next base: position 36,208 of record ML258806.1, on the reverse strand, counting down.
TGTGACTGTTACTTAAATTTTATTGTATCCTATCGTTAAATTCATTGTTACACAACAATGAATAGTGACATTTTATGGAACGACAAATTTGGTGTAGTAACGTCGTTTTCTTGCTTTTTTCTCTCATCTTTTCCTTCCTTATAATATTTCTTCTTTGTAAAGTTGCAAGTTTATTCTTCATATTATTAGTGCATGATATCATGAAACGACGACAAATGATACAATATATCCAAACATTGTGTTCATCAAACAATATGATACAATGCACTATAATACAACACGATACATTATATAATAAAATGTAAAACAATCCAAGTAAGCTGATAGTGGGGTATGAGGAGGGTAGTGTGTACGGAGACCTTACCTCTATCGTGCGGAGGTAGATGCTATTTCCAAGAGACCCTCAACAATTTGAAAATCAAACATTTCCTTAATCTTGAATTTATTTAAACATTATAGGTATTTAGTGTTTAGACTTATTTTTAACTAGTCTTGTCACGACCCAAAATCCATCAAGGTCGTGATGGCGCCTGACACTATTGTCAAGCAAGTCAACAATGACTACTTAATTTTTGTCACGACCCAAGACAAACCCTGTTGTGATGGCGCCTATCGTGGTACTAGGCCAGCCGACACATTACCAAAAAAACACATTAATATTTTCATTTCAAAAGATAAATTCAAAGCTACTCATAATATAACCTACGCAAGAGAGTTCAATTAAAAAAATAGAAGTGCAGAAAAGAAAAGCTCGCATTCAGGGTGTCACTAGTCATGAGCAACTAATACAGTCATCTGATACATCAAGACTAACATAGTCTAGAAACAACTAAATACAACTGTTGGAAGATAAAGAGGAAGAAAAGCAGTGTTGCGATCGCCAGGCAGCTACCTTGCTATCTCGGAGGAACTGCGACTGAATATAGTCAACAACCACTATCGTGTCCATAAACGCCTGGATCTGCACACAAGGTGTAGGGAGTAACGTGAGTACGCCAACTCAGTAAGTAACAACATTAAATAAAGACTGAGAAGTAGTGACGAGCAAAAATTCAAGTATAGTTCATATCACGAAAACTTAGTGAAATACAACATGCTTTAAAATCAGAGTTTTAGTTAAATAGGCTCGTTTAAATCAAGTTCTAGTAAATTCATTTAAAATATCTTTCAACAGTTTTCAAACAAGGCTCAATGTAGATGTGAGCACAAATGATGAAATCATATACAACCCCTCGGGCAAACATCACTCACATACAGCCCCTCGGGAAAACATCACTCATATACAGCCCCGCGGGAAAACATCACTCATATATAACCCCTCGGGAAAACATCACTTATGCCTCACAGTCACTCATGCCTCCCAATCACTCAGCACTCGGCACTCGCACTCAGTAGGTACCTATGCTCACAAAGGGTGTGTACAGACTCCGGAGGGGCTCCTTCAGCGCAAGCGCTATATCAATGCACATCATGGTAGAATTAATGAAACATGCTATGACGTGCAGCCCTGATCCCATAAATATCCTCACAAATCAGGCCCTCCGGTTCATTCAGTCATAAACCTCTCCAGCCTCCTGGGCTCTTAGAAATCAAAGTATTCAGCCTAACAACATTTATATGATGCATCAAAATAGAGTAATAGAGACTGAGCTATGCTGTAAATATGTATAAACATGACTAAGTATAGATTTCCAATCAAAACAATGAGAGGACAACAAGAAAAGACCTCTAAGGGTCCAAACAACACTGGCATAAGGCCTAAACATGGCATCCAGCCAGATTTTAAGAATTTCTTTCTAAAACACGTAAGAAGCATGTAGTTTCAACAAAATATTCAACTTTACAGTTGATACGGGACGAACCAAGTCACAATCCCCAACGGTGCACGCCCATACGCTCGTCACCTAGCATGTGCGTCACCTCCAAATAATCACATGACATAAAATCTGGGGTTTCATACCCTTAGGACTAGATTTATAATCGTTACTTACCTCAAACCGATCAAATCTCTACTCCGCTATACTCTTGCCCCTCGATTCGGCCTCCAAATACTCTGAATCCATTCACAACTAGTACAATACTATCAATATACGGTAAAGTAATGAATTCCACGAGAAAAACTACCAAATTAGACCAAAAATCCGAAATTTGTTCGAACTCGAAATCCGACAAAAATTACAAAACTTAAAAGCCCATTCACTCACGAATCCATACATACAAAATTTATCAAAATCCGACATCATTTGTTCCCTCAAATCCCAAGCCCTAACCCTCTATTTTCACCCCTAAATTCCACTAATTAGATGATAAAACAATGGGAAAACACCATAGATAGGAGTATTAGAGCTCAAGCGACTTACCCCACTGAAAACCCTTGAATCTCCCTTCAAAATCACTCCAAAAGCTCCAAAACCCGACTTGAAAATGGTGGAAATGAACCAAAATTTGCGAAGTATTTTATTTATAGTTTCTTCCCAGGTCTTCGCACATGCGACTAATATATGCGCACATTTGATGCTGCATCTGTGCAAGAAATTCCGCACCTACGGAAACCACTAAAGTCCTTCATTTCGCACCTCCGCACCAGCGGACGCACACCTGCGCACATCCTTCCGCTTCTCCGGAACTGGCCATTCTCCCTTCTTCCACATCTGCGCCCGAGGTCTCACACATGGAGGCTCGCAAATGCGACCACCACCCCGCACCTGCAGACCCAGCCTACCTCAACATTTTCCGCACCTGCAAACTCCCACTCGGGCCTGCAGCCTCGTACCTGCGACTCCCTTTCTGCATGTGAGGAAAACACCAGCAACCTCAAACACCAGCAGAATAAACCATCTCCTAAACACATAATTGATCTGTTAACACTCGAAACTCACTCGAGGCCCTCGGGACCTGAACCAATAATACCAACAAGTCATATAACCCGATACGAACTTATTCGAACCTTCGAATCACCCAAAAAAACATCAAAACACCAATTTACACTCGCATTCAAGCCTAAGAACTTCTAAACTTCGAAATTCAGCAAACGACGCCGAAACCTACCAAACCACATCCGAATGACTTCAAATTTCACACACACGTTACAAATGGCACTACGAACCTACTCCAACTTTCAGAATTCCATTCCGACCCTGATATCAAATTTTCGACTTCTGACCAAAATCGCCGAATTTCGAACTTTCACCAATTCAAGCCTAATTCTACCACGGACCTCCAAATCACATTCCGAACGCACACCTAAGTCCAAAATCACCTAACAAAGCTGACCAAACCATAAAATTCAAATTCGAGATCGTTTACATATAAGTCAACATCCGATTGACTTTTCCAACTTAAGCTTATCCCAAAGAGATTAAGTGTCTCAATTCAACCTGAAACCACTCCAGACCCAAACCAACTAACCCGACATATCATAATATAGCTGTAGAACACAAAAATAAGGAGAAATGGAGAAAACGGGGCTATAACTCTTGAAATGACCGGCCGGGTCGTCACAGTTTTGTTCTCATTTTAATATTTTATGATTTTAATTTCGTTTAATTAAATAGTAAATGTAGGAATTTACCAAGTAAATGATAGTATCTTTAACAATTTATAATACATGACAGCCCGTAATCACCCCAAAACCCGGTGTCACAAGTGCATGAGCATCGACTAAGAATATAAAATAACAAACAACATCTGTCCGGAATACAAATTGGACAGGGAATGTATAACATTATGAAGGAGGCTCTGCTGGCTACGGGTCGTAATATGGAGTGTAGCTCACCTAAGTCTCTTCATGCGTACACGCCACTGCTCTTACGAGGTCTCTAACCATAAATGCACGTGCACAAAAATGTGCAGCAAGTGTAGTATGAGTACGTAAATCAATGCGTACCCAATAAGTATCCCGCCTAACCTCGAAAAAGTAGTGACGAGGGGTCGACTCCGATACTTATTATAGGCCATAAATAAAATATCATTGATATGACTAAACATGGATTATATAGGACGGTTGTAAGATAAATACCGTGAATTAAGTAATGGTTCATTTATAATTGAGAAATTTCCGAATTTATGTTGCAACATTTAACAATTTACTGTTCAGGCCTATGATGCAATACCAATTATTATAAATTCCCAAGCAACCAACTAAATCATGCGCAATTCATGTTGAGGTCGTACATCCCGGTCCAACATATAAATATAAATTGTGCACTACTGAGGGTTGAATGACGCGGACCATAGATGCATCCATTTAATCCGTCGAAGCGTTCGGCTCGCTCCACAAAAGAAAACTACATTCCAATAACCAAATCAAGAATTCATTAAGGAGCAATTATCCAATGAAAATCCAATTCTCATATAACGGCCAAGAAAACGAAGTTTAACCTTTTAAAATTCCCTTACCAAGTTCAATATGATTTAAGAAATTTAGATTAATAATAAGATTGCAAATATCGCAAGTATAGCACGATTTGGGTCTAGAATATCCGAACTTAACAATAATAGTAGCTACGCTCGGACTCTAGTCACCTCGTGCGCATGTAGCCCCCAACAAATAGAAGCGCATATTGAATTATTTCACCTATGGTGTTAATTCCCTCTTACAAGATCAGAAAGGGGACTTACCTCGCTCCGAAGTCCCAAAACCGGCTCCAACACCTTTCTAGCAACTCGACCGATGCCTACCGCTCCAAAACTAGCCAATAAACATGAAAATCCATAAATACACACTCAAATACTTGTTATAATCTAATTTATAAAATTCCTAACTACGCTCGAAAAGTCGATAAAAATCACCAATGGGCCCACATGTCCGGATTCCAAAAAAGTTTGAAGATAAACTTTACCCATAACCACACGAACTCAAATATATAATTTATTTCCAATTCCATGCCCAAATTCGTGGTAAAAATTCAAATATACCAAATTCTATGTTTTCCACCCAAAACCCCACATTTCTACCAATTTCCATGTTTAAATCCTTATAAATCATATGTATTTGACTTATAGTGAGTGGGAATCACTTACATTGTGTAACATGATGAAGTGTGATGACCCAAGAGTTCATCCCGTGTATTTTTAGCTAAATTTATATTTCGACCCCACAAAAGCCTCCTCCTATCCTCGATTTGTGTGCAAAGACCGGGTGTGTAGCCGGGAAGCCGTTATGTCAATAATTTTGTGTTGAAAATTGAATAAAGTTAACTTTGGTCAACATTTTTGGTAAACGGACCCGGAACCGGACCCGGACCCGTGATTTGACAGTCCCGGAGGGTCCGTAGGAAAATATAGGACTTGGGCGTATGCCCGAAATCAAATTCCGAGGTCCCAAGTCCGAGAAATGGATTTTAAAAAAAAATTATTTTCTGAAAAATATAAGAGATTTTGGAAAATGAATTTATATGTGAAACTAGAGGTATCGGGCCCGTATTATGGTTCCGAAGCCCGGTACAGGTCCAATATAATATGTTGTTATGTCTGTGAAGTTTGGTAAGAAACGGACTTTGTTTAACGTGATTTGGATCAAAAATGAAAAATTTGAAGTTTTAAGAAATTTCATTGATTCTGGGGTTTAATTCGATGTTTATGATGTTATTTTGGTAATTTGATTACACGAATAAGTCCGTAAGATATTTTCGAGGTTGTGTGCACATTTGGTTTGAGGTTCCGAGGGCTCGAGTGAGTTTCAGGTAGGTCCCGGGATGTTTTTACGCTTAAAACATAATTGTTGCAGGTCAGAGAAGTCAGATCTCTGAACCCACCACCGAGGTCTGCGGTCGTTTTTGTGTTGACCGCGCTAAGGGCCTTCGCGGCCACGGTCATTTTTGTGCGGTACGCGGTGAGGAAAGACCTCTCTTTCGGGATCAGTCACGTCCTTTGATGTAGTAGTCCATCAGCGGGACATTCAAAGAAGCTATGCACCTTCACTAAATGTTAATGAAAGAAAGCCCTTCATCCTAATCTCATCTACTGAAAAAGGGGTCGGGCGTAGCATGTTCTTTTTTGGGACACAAAGGCTATTACAGACACATCAAAAAATACTTTTCGAAGCGCGGAATCCCAGAATGGAATCATTGCAGAAGAAAGGTATAACGCTTGGGAACCGGAACAGGATTAAGCCTTTAAGCATGCAGATGAGTGTTTGTTGTCAGCCTCAATCCTTGGAGGCCTATATCTTTTGATCTACAAGGAAATTTAAAATGATTCAAACACGAAAGTTATAGCCCTTCATGTCTAGTTTCCAGAAAAGTAAAGAAATCGCAATTTAAAAATCTGTAGAGAAAGTTATGGCTAAAATACTAAATCATGTCACTGCAGTCATTTTTCCTTGCTTTCTTCACTTTGTTTTGTTTTTACTAGTGCGGCCGCACTCCCTTTTGTGCGGTCCACGGTGGGGGCCTGAGGGGGGTATATTTAAACGGGATTTTCAGTTATTTTTTATTATTCAAAGCCCTAAAAACATAAGAGGCGATTTTCCAAACACTCTTTCTTTTCCAAAACATTAGTAAGTAATTTCTAACTCATTTTCTTTACTCCTTAACTTATTTTTACTAGTTTTATCCTAGAATATACGATATTATTTCTGTCATTGTTCCCTTGCCGGGATGTTGTGATTTATGATTTATGTTGTTGGTTTTTCCTAGCCAAACTATTGTTCTTGATATTGTTTGGGTGAAGAAGAGTGTAAAGAACGAAGGGTGATGCCGTGTATTTATTTATTTATTATTTTGGGTGAGGATGAGATTAAAAGAACGAAGGGTGAAGCCGTGCCATGATTTGATATTTAAAAGCACGAAGGATAATGACGTGCCGTTTTATTTATTCATTGCATTGTGAGGATGAGAGTAAAAGCACGAAGGGTGATGTCGTGCACTTGTTTTGGTGAGGACGAGAGTAAAAGCACGAAGGGTGATGCCATGTATTTATTTACTGTTTTGGAGAGGATGAGAGTGAAAGCACGAAGGGTGATGTCGTGCACTTGTTTTGGTGAGGACGAGAGTAAAAGCACGAAGGGTGATGTCGTGTACTTGTTTGTTCTGTGTTGTTATTTTATGTTGATATTTGTTGTTTATACTGTTGCCTTGATCTGTTATTTAGTATTGTTTTCCCCTTGTTCCCCAACATGTTCTCCCCCGTTTTTATATACTTAACTGTTTATTTCCTGCCGTTATTTCTGTTATATATTATTGAATTGCACAGGTGGTTTTTAATTGTCGTGTCCTAGCCTCGTCACTACTTCGCCAAGGTTAGGTTGGGAACTTACTCAATACATGGGGTTGGTTGTACTGATACTACACCTGCACTTCTTTATGTTTTGCAGATCACGGTACCGGACCTTGTGGACACTGATCGAGGGAGTATCCTTCAGTCCATCGGAGACACTGAGGTAGACCTGCAGGCGTCCGTAGGCCTTGGCGTCCCCTTCCTTGTTTCATTTCATTTCTAATTCTTGTACTTCAGAAATATATGTAGTATTTCTTCCAGACTATTCTGTGTACTATTCTTAGACGGTCCGTGAGTTGTGACTCCAAAGATCCGGGTTGGCTAATTTAAGTATTTTGTTAAGTTTGTGGATTTAGCTATTTAATCCCTTATTCTGTTCTTATTTTAAGCTGCTATTTATGGAAAGTTGATTTTTACCGGTTATCATTAAATAGTAAAGGTTTTTAAATAATATGATTAACCACGTTGGCTTGTCTAGCGGGTTCAACGTTAGACGCCATCACGGTCCCGATGGTGGGAATTTCGGGTCGTGACAAGTTGGTATCAGAGCACTAGGTTGTCTAGGTCTCACAATTCACAGATAAACTTGGTAGAGTCTGAGCGATCGGTACGGAGACGTCTGTACTTATCCCCCAAAGACTGCAAAGTGAGGAATAACTTCACATCTATTCTTCTCCGTCGTGCGATTTGAATTCTAAATGCTAATTGAGTTTCTACTATATTCTCTCGCAGATGGAGAGAACGCGTGTTTCCCCATGTTCTGATCAGCAACCCGATCCTCCAGTCGCAGCTCCTACGATGGGTCTAGGACGAGGACGAGGTCGTGCTAGAGGCCGAGGCAGGGGTAGGGCTCAGCCCAGAGCAGCAGCCCCAGTGGAGGATCCTCAGGTAGAGTTTGCCGAGGAGATTCCTGCTCAGACAGTTCCAGTTGGACCAGCTCAGGTCCCAGAGGGGTTCATTGCCACCCTGGTACTTCAGGATGCTCTGGTCCGTTTAGTGGGCCTTATGGAGAGCGTGACTCAGGCCGATCTTCTTCCTAAAGAACCAACTGTATCTCGGGCTGGGGGAGGGCTCAGACTCCTGCTACCCGCACACCAGAGCAGTTAGCTTCTCAGTTCCAGACTCCATCACCTCAAACAGCTGGAGTAGCTCAGCCGGGTATTGTGGCACAGGCAGTTGAGGGAGCAGTTATGTATGCTGATGCTTTGTGGAGATTGGACTGGTTCACCAAGTTATTTCCTACTACTTTCACTGGTGCACCATCAGAGGATCCCCAGGATTACTTGGAGAGTTTCTATGAGGTTCTTCAGAACATGGGGATCGTAGAGACCAATGGGGTTGATTTTGCTACATTCCATCTTTCTGGTACCGCCAAGACTTAGTGGAGGGACTATTTCTTGACCAGACCAGCTGGGTCTTCGCCTTTGTCTTGGGCTCAGTTCTCCGAGTTATTCTTGGGGAAGTTTCTTCCAGTCACCCAGAGAGAGGACTTTCGGAGGCAGTTTGAGCGCCTCCAGCATAGATCTATGATTGTTACATAGTATGAGACCAGGTTCATCACTTTGGCCCGACATGCTATCATGATACTCCCTACCAATCGAGAGAGGGTGAGGAGGTTTATTGAGGGGCTAGCTCAGCCGATTAGGCTACGGATGGCCAGAGAGTCAGGTACTGACATTTTTTTTCAGGAGACGGCTAATGTGTCCAGGTGGATTGAGATGGTCTTATCACAGGGCAGTGGTCAGGGGCCTGACAAGAGTCCTCATCATTTTGGTCGATTAAGTGGTGCCTCATCTGGAGGCAGAGATTGTTTGGGCAGAGGTCATCCTCCTAGGACATTTCAGTCGGCACTTCAGGTATCCCGCAGTGCACCCCCAGCTCCTATCAGTGCACCGCCGATTCAGAGCTTCCAGGGTGGTTATTCTAGTCGACAGGGACAATTTCAAGGCCAGTAGCCTCAGCAGCAGAGGTCTTGTTACTCTTGTGGTGTTCCAGGGCACATTGCTAGGTATTCCCCTCCGAGCTTCTAGTAGTTCTCAGTATCAGGGTTCTGGTGCTATGATTCCCGCACCAGGTGCACCCCCACCCCCTCAGCCAGTTGGGGTGGAGGTCGAGGTGGCATAGGTGGAGGCCAGATAGTTAGAGGTGGAGGACAGGCTATGAGAGGTAGAGGTCAGCCTACAGTAGGTCGACCTAGAGATGTTCAGGTTGGAAGGGCTCGGCCCCGATGCTATGCCATTCCTGTCAGGCCTGAGGCTGAGACCTCTGATGCAGTCATTACAGGTATGGTTTCAGTTTGCAGCAGAGATGCTTCAGTTTTATTTGATCCGGGGTCTACATTCTCCTTTGTGTCTTCATATTTTTCTCCTTATATACTTATGCCCCGTGATTCCCTAAGTACCCCTGTATATGTATCTACATCGGTGGGTGATTCCATTGTGGTCGATTGAGTCTACCGTTCTTGTATAGTGGTTATTGGTGGTCTTGAGACTCGTGTAGATCTTTTACTTCTTGAAATGGCTGATTTCGATGTCATTTTGGGGATGGATTGGTTATCTCCCTATCATGTTATTCTGGACTGTCATGCCAAGACTGTGACTTTGGCCTTACCGGGAGTACCCCGTTTGAAGTGGAGGGGGACTCCTAGTCATTCTTCCGGCATAGTTATCTCATATATGAAGGCTCGAAGCATGGTCGAGAAAAGGTGTTTGGCCTATTTGGCCTATGTTCGTGATTCTAGTGCCGAGGTTCACTCTATGGAGTCTGTGCCCATTGTTCGTGAGTTCCTAGAGGTATTCCCTGCTGACCTGTCGGGTATGCCGCCCGACAGGGATGTTGATTTTTGCATTGAGTTGGCTCCGGGCACTCAGCCCATTTCTACTAGATAAAGGCTTCATTAAGCCTAGTGTTTCTCCTTGGGGTGACCCAGTATTGTTTGTTAAGAAGAAAGATGGCTCAATGAGGATGTGTATTGACTGCCTGTAATTGAACAAGGTTACTATCAAGAATAAGTATCCTTTGCCGAGGATTGACGATTTATTCGACTAGCTTCAGGGTGCTACAGTGTTTTCCAAGATTGACTTTATATCTGGCTACCATTAGTTGAGGATTAGGGTGTCTGATGTCCCTAAGACAACCTTTTGCCCTCGGATGGTCATTATGAGTTCTTGGTGATGTCATTCGGGTTGACAAATGCCCCAGCTGCTTTTATGGATTTGATGAACCGAGTGTTCAGGCCCTATTTGGACTCATTTGTGATTGTTTCATTCATGATATTTTGATTTACTCCCGTAGCCGAGAGGAGCATGAGCAGCACCTTCGAGTCATCCTCCAGACTCTGAAGGACAGTCCGTTGCATGCCAAATTCTCTAAGTGTGAGTTCTGGTTGAGTTCGATTGCATTTCTGGGCCATGTTGTGTCGGTAGAGGGTATTCAGGTGGATCCCAAGAAGATTTCAGTAGTCAGAGATTGGCCTAGACTTACCTCAGCTACAGAGATTCGGAGTTTCTTGGGCTTAGCAAGCTATTATCGCCGGTTCGTGGGGGGCTTTTCATCTATTGCAGCCTTGATGACCAGGTTGACTCAGAAAGGTGCCCATTCAGGTGGTTAGATAAGTGTGAGGCGAGCTTTCAGAAGCTCAAGACGGCCTGGAACACGTCAACGGTGTTAGTTTTGCCCACAGGTTCAGGGCCATATACTGTGTATTGTGATGCTTCATGGGTTGGAATTGGTGCAGTGTTGATGCAGGATGGCAAGGTTATAGCTTCTGCCTCACGTCAGTTAAAGGTTCATGAGAAGAACTATCAAGTTCATGATTTAGAGTTAGCAGCCATTATCCATGCACTGAAGATTTGGAGGCATTATCTGTCTGGTGTGTCATGTGAGGTGTTCACGGATCATAAGAGTTTGCAGTATCTGTTCAAGCAGAAAGAGTTGAATATGAGGCAGAGAAGATGGTTGGAGCTGCTGAAAGACTATGACATTACCATCTTATATCATCCGGGGAAGGCCAATGTGGTGGCCGATGCTTTGAGCCGGAAGTCAGCCAGCATGGGTAGTCTTGCTTATATTCTAGTCGGGGAGCGACCGCTCGCTTTAGATGTTCAGGCTTTGGCCAATCGGTTCATGAGATTGGAGGTTTCTGAGACGGGCAGTGTTCTAGACCATACCGTGGCCTATTCTTTGTCATATGATCGTATTCGGGACAGGCAATATGATTATCGTCATTTATGTGTCCTTAGAGATATGGTTCGCACGGAGGTGCCAAGCAGGTTTCGGTTGATGATTATGGAGTCTTGAGGATGTAGGGTCGTATTTGTGTGTATGATATTGATGGACTTCGTGAGTTGATATTGCAGGAGGCCCATAGTTCCCGGTATTCCATTCATCCGGGCGCCGCAAAGATATACCAGGACTTGCGGAGCATTGTTGGTGGCGGAGGATGAAGAAAGATATTGTGGCATATGTAGCTCTGTGCTTGAATTGTCAGCAGTTTAAGTACGAGCACCAGAGACCTGGTGGTTTGATGCAGCAGATTGAGATTCCCGAGTGGAATATCACCATGGATTTCGTAGTTGATCTCCCATGGACTCAGAGGATGTTTGATGCGGTGTGGGTCATTGTGGATAGGCTGACCAAGTCAGCACACTTCATCCTTGTATCAGTTTCGTATTCTTCAGAGAAGTTGGCAAAGATCTACATCAGGGAGATTGTTCATTTGCATGGTATGCCCATGTCCATTATTTCTGACCGAGGTACTCAGTTTACCTCCCATTTTTATGAGAGTATTTCAGCGTGAGTTGGGCATACGGGTTAAGTTGAGCACATCATTTCATTCTCAGATGGACGGACAATCCGAGCGTACTATTTAGATCTTGGAGGATATGATGCGGGCATGTGTCATTGACTTTGGAGGTTCATGGGACCAGTTTTTGCCTTTAGCTGAGTTTTCCTATAACAACAGCTATCAGTCGAGCATTCAGATGGCTCATTATGAGGCATTGTATGGTAGGCGGTGCAGGTCGCCAGTTGGGTGGTTCGAGCCGGGAGAGGCTAGGTTTTTGGGGTTAGAGTTAGTCCAGGATGCATTGGACAAGGTGAAGAACATTCAGGATAGACTCCGTACAGCTCAGTCCAGGAAGAAGAGTTATGCATACCGCAGAGTTCGTGATTTGGCGTTTATGATAGGAGACCGGGTATTTCTTCGGGTGTCGCCCATGAAGGGCGTGATGAGGTTCGGAAAGAAGGGCAAGTTAATCCCTAGGTACGTTGGTCCCTTTGAGATTCTTGACAAGGTAGGAGAGGTGGCCTACAGACTTACCTTGCCACCGAGTTTATCAGCTATGCATCCGGTGTTTCATGTATCTATGCTTCGGAAGTATATTGTCGATCCATCTCATGTACTTGACTTCAGCAGTGTCCAGTTGGACCAGGATTTGACCTCTGAGGAGGAGCCGGTAGCCATATTAGCTCGGTAGGTTCGTCAGTTGAGATCGAAGAGTTATCCTTCGGTCCATGTTCAGTGGAGAGGTCAGTCGGTCGAGGCAGCTACTTAGGAGTCAAAGTCCGATATGCGGAGCAGATATCCCCATACTTTCCCTGATTCAAGTACCTTTCAAGGTCCATTCGAGGACGAATGTTTGTTTAAGAGGTGGAGATTGTGATGACCCAAGAGGTCATCCCGTGTATTTTTAGCTAAATCTGTTCTGAGGCCACGAAAGCCTCCTCCTATTTCACCTCGATTTGCATGCGCAGCCCGGGCGTGTAACCGGGAAGCCGTTATGTGAAGAACTGATAAATACAATAATTTTTGTCTTGAAAATTGAATAAAGTTGACTCTAGTCAACATTTTTGGAAACGGACCCGGACCCATGATTTGACGGTCCTGGATGGTCCGTAGGAAAATATGGGACTTGGGCGTATGCCCGAAATCGATTTCCGAGGTCCCAAGTCCGAGAAATGGATTTTTAAATGAAATTGTTTTCTGAAAAATATAAGAGATTTTGGAAAATGAATTTATATGTGAAACTCGAGGTATCGGGCCGTATTATGGTTCCGGAGCCCAGTACAAGTCCAATATAATATATTTGTTATGTCTGTGAAGTTTGGTAAGAAACGGACTTCGTTTGACGTGATTCGGATCAAAAATGAAAATTTTGAAGTTTAAAGAAGTTTTAAGAAATTTCATTGATTTTGGGGTTCAATTCAGTGTTTATGATGTTATTTTGTTGATTTGATTATACGAATAAGTCCGTAAGATGTTTTCGAGGTTGTGTGCACGTTTGGTTTGAGGTTCCGAGGGCTCGGGTGAGTTTTGGGTAGGTCCCGGGATGTTTTTAGGCTTAAAACATAGCTGTTGCAGGTCAGAGAAGTAAGATCTTTGAACCCACCACCGAGGTCCGCGGTTTTGTGCTGACCGCGCTAAGGGCCTTCGCGGCCGCGGTCATTTTTGTGCGGTCCGCGGTGAGGAAGCTGGACCACTGGTCTGACTTCGGAGGCCTATATCTTTTGATCTACAAGGAAATTTAAGATGATTTAAAAACTAAAGTTGTAGCCCTTCGTGTCGCGATTCCAGAAAGGTAAAGAAATCGCATTTTGGAAAACTGTAAAGAAAGTGATGGAAAAAATACTAAATCATGTTACTGCAACCATTTTTCCTTGTTTTCTTCACTTTGTTTTGTTTTTACTTGTGCGGCCGCACTCCCTTTTTGTGCGGTCCGCGGTGGGGGCCTGATGGGGGTATATTTAAACGGGATTTTCAGTTATTTTTCATTGTTCAAAGCCCTAAAAACATAAGAGGCTATTTTCCAAACACTCTTTCTTCTCCAAAACATTAGTAAGTGATTTCTAACTCATTTTCTTTACTGCTTAACTTCTTTTTACAAGATTTCATCCTAGAATCTAGGGTGTTCATGGTGGAATTGGGAATTTTGGGAAAACCTAATAATATTGAAATTTGGGGATTTAGACCTCAAATTGAGGTCGGATTCTAAAACCATTTATATATCCAGGCTCGGGGGTGAATGGGTAATGGGGTTTTGATCTGAATTTCTTGCTTGGACCGAGCGGGCCCGGGGTCGATTGTTGAATTTTTGGAGAAAACTTTAGAAAACTCATTTCCATGCATTAGAATTGATTCATTTAGTATTTATTGATATAATTAAGTAACTTGTGGCTAGATACGAGCGAGTTGGTGGTGGAATCAAGAGGTAAAGTGGTAGTTGAGGCTTGAATTATGTTCGTGGCATCGAGGTAAGTGTTTGGCCTAACCTTATCTTGAGGGAATATGTGTTGAGTCTTATTTGCTACGTGTTTATTCCATGTTCAACGTATAGGTGAGGTGACGAGTACCTATATGTTGTGTTCAAGCATGCTCGTGAGTTGGTTTTTATGATATATGTGTTTTCTTCGATATTCACTATGTTATGAAGTAAATTCCACTTTGGAGGTTAATCAATTTATGGAAATTCTTGGTTGTGAACACTGTTGATTATTGGTTCGGTTGAGGATTATTTTGTTAAGTTATACACTAGAGTGTGATTGGTTATAGCTGAGTCCCTTGCCGGGACGGTATTATTTCTGTTGTTGTTCCCTTGCCGGGATGTTGTGATTTATGATTTATGTTGTTGGTTTTTCCTTGCCAAACTGTTGTTCTTGATATTGTTTGGGTGAGGAAGTGTGTAAAGCACAAAGGGTGATGTCGTGTATTTATTTACTTATTGTTTTGGGTGAGGATGAGAGTAAAAGCACGAAGGGTGATGTCGTGCCATGATTTGATATTTAAAAGCACGAAGGATAATGTCGTGCCGTTTTATTTATTCATTGCATTGTGGAGATGAGAGTAAAAGCACGAAGGGTGATGTCGTGCCATGATTTGATATTTAAAAGCACGAAGGATAATGTCGTGCCGTTTTATTTATTCATTGCATTGTGGAGATGAGAGTAAAAGCACGAAGGGTGATGCCATGTATTTATTTACTGTTTTGGTGAGGATGAGAGTAAAATCACGAAGGGTGATGTTGTGTACTTGTTTTGGTGAGGATGAGAGTAAAAGCACGAAGGGTGATGTCGTGCACTTGTTTTGGTGAGGACGAGAGTAAAAGCACGAAGGGTGATGTCGTGTACTTGTTTGTTCTGTGTTGTTATTTCTTGTTGATATTTGTTGTTTATACGGTTGCCTTGATCTGTTATTCAGTATTGTTTTCCCCTTGTTCCCCCGTTTTTATATACTTAACTGTTTATGTTGTGCCGTTATTTCTGTTATATATTATTGAATTGCACAGGGGGTTATTATTTGTCGTGTCCTAGCCTCGTCACTACTTCGCCGAGGTTAGGCTCGGCACTTACTCAGTACATGGGGTCGGTTGTGCTGATACTACACCTGCAGTTCTTTTTGTTGGGAAGATCACGGTACCGGACCTTGTGGACAATGATCGAGAGAGTATCCTTCAGTCCACTGGAGACACTGAGGTAGACCTGCAGGCGTCCGTAGACCTTGGCATCCCCTTCCTTATTTCATTTCATTTCTGATTCTTGTACTTCAGAAACATATGTAGTATTTCTTTCAGACTATTCTGTGTACTATTCTTAGACGGTCCATGAGTTGTGACTCCAAAGATTCAGGTTGGCTAATTTAAGTATTTTTTTAAGTTTGTGTATTTTGCTATGTAATCCCTTATTCTGTTCTTATTTTAAGTTGCTATTTATGAAAAGTTGATTTTTACCAGTTATCACTTAATAGTAAAGGTTTTTAAATAATATGATTAAACACGTTGGCTTGTCTAGCGGGCTCAACGTTAGACGCCACCACGGTCCCGATGGTGTGAATTCCGGGTCGTGACATGAAGACTCCTCAAAATCGCCCAATAACCAAGCTCCTAAATCCCAATTGAAAATGAAGAAATGACCAAGTTCGATCCCCTTATGTTCTGCCCAGTTGTTGCTTTTGCGGATTACTTGACCGCATTTGCGGATCTCCCGTCGCTTCTGTGACCTAGGGCTTCCAGCCTATTTTCGCATCAGCGGTTACGTCTGCACCTGTGCCCCCAAGCCTTTTTTCTCATTCTCGCACTTGCGAAACACTTCCGCATCTGCGACCTCACAAGTGCGGACAACCCTTAGCACCTACGATCACTGCCCAGCTTCGCCCAGACCGCACCTGCGACCATTTCCTCACTTCTTCGGTCACGCACTTGCGGTCAAACTTGCGCAGGTGCGATTACACCAGAACTGGTGCACTTCAGCCATCCTTCAAGCTTCAACTTGATCTGTTATGTCACGACCCAAAATTCTAATCCAGGTCGTGATGGCGCCCAACAATGGGGTTAGGCAAGCCAACATTAATTTCACTAAGTGTTTCTTTTTATTTGATTCATTTATTCACCCATTTACCAAATTTAACAAGTTAAATCATGATATCGAAAGATAATAACCCAGTGGTAGATAAAATAGCTATAAAGAAGCGTGAGCCAAAAGACGAGCATATATATATACAGCCCAAAATTCCAAAATAACCACTACGTGTGTGCCAGGAACTAGTGTCACGAGTGTCACAGACATACTAACAGGATAACCAAAAGATAGAATATACAATCCCACTGTCTGAATAAATAGACGAGAAACAAAAGTAAGTGAAACTCCATGGTGCGGCTGGTGATCGCCAGAAGAAGCAGCTCACCGTGAAGTCAGGTCCGCTACGGTCAATATCTAGATCCGGTCTGATAACCAGATGCACCAGCTTCAGAACCTGTACAGTTAAGTACAGAAGTGCAGCATGAGTACATAAATGATATGTACCCAGTGAGTATCCCGTCTAATCTCGAAGAATTAGTGACGAGAGGTCAACTTGACACTCACTAAGGTCCAATAATATAACATATGACAGGATATAATGAAATACAGTAAGCAGCAAATGCATATCAAGTACAGAGATCCAAATAACTACTGAAAATAGACAACAATGTACACTTTCCTTTTCCCCCAAATAACTGTCAAGTCAATATCAATGATAACAGTACCAAATAACCAAGCGCATACAAGGGTAAGACAACCGGCCGGAGTCAGAAGGATAATATCTATGCACTGCCGAGGATCGAACGCCCTGTCCCATAAGTGCATTCCTACCATAGTCATGTCTGCGCACTGCCGAGGATCGAGCGGCCCGAACAATAAGTGCATCTTTTAATCTGCTGTAGAGTACGGCCCGCTCCCATAAGAGTGGGTGAAATCACACTCCGCTCGCAGAATGTAAATTGCAAGCGGTCACAAGCACATACAATATTATTAAAATTTACTTTCCATAGCAGTTTCCTCCCAATTATCACATTCCATGAAATCTCAGAGAAACAATGCTAAGCATAACATGAGTTTATAACACAATAGTCATTACAAGGAAGAATATAAGGCATGTTGTGGGCCTAAATACCCGGACTTAACAATAATAGTCGCTACGTACGGACTCTCATCACTTTGTACGCACGTAGCCCCCCAAAAAAATTACACATAGAATATAAATCACATATGGGGACAATTCCCTCTTACAAGGTTAGAAAGGAGACTCACCTCGTGTCGAATCTACCCCTCGGACCAAGGATGCGCCCGAAACTCCGAATCTCTACACCTGACGACTCGCAACTAGCCAAATATGGTACAATGATATCAATTCAAGCTCAAGGAAGGGAAATTATCCTATTTACTCAATAATTTAACATTCTTGAAGAATTCCCAAATTTCGACCCCGGTCCTGCACGCTCGAATTCCGAAAATTCTCGAAGGATTCATTCACCCATAGCCTAAGGATCATTAATATGTGATTTCTACTTGAATTCATAACAATAAACGGACAATTCACCAATTTTCCTCAAGAACCCTAAGTACTACCCAATTCTTGATTTTTTTCAATGATATCGTAGTTAACCCAAGTTGAAATCTATGTATTAATCTAGTACTGAAGTGGAATTAACTTACCTTGACAGACGCTAGGTCGTGGGATAATTTCTTCAAGCTCCCAAGCTCTCAAATGGAGAATTTTATATGTTAAAAGATGAAGAATCCCGAGTTTTAAAGAATATATACCGCTTGCCTACAGGGATTCCGCACATGCGGCTCGAGGACCGCACCTGCGGTCTCGCACCGGCGAGATGGGGCTCGCACCTACGGAACTGGGCAAGAGGGGCTGGGGTTGCACCTGCGGAGGGATGACCGCAACAGCGGTTCCGCTCCTGCGGACTTTTGTCCGCACCTGCGAGAAAGGGGGACCCCAGGGGTTTTCCGCACCTGCGAGGCTGGGACCGTAGGAGCGGTCCCGCACCTGCGACTGGGCAACCGCACCTGCTGTCACACCAGCAACAGATGCACCAGCAGTTGTTTTGGCTGGTTTTTGGCCTCATGTGGTGTCCGGGAGGCACCTGGGCCCACCCGAGCCCCCGTCCAAATTTACCAACATGTCCCAAATCATAATACGGACTCGCTTGAGCCTTCGGAACACTCGAAACAATGCTAAAACCCAAAATCACACCCCAAAACCCCCAAATACATAACTTAAGAACTTCAAGTTCTTGATTTCTATAACGTTGCGCCGGACCGACCTATACTACTCGGAATGACTTTAAATTTTGCAGGCAAGTCATAAATGACATAACGGAACTATTCCCCATCTCGGAATTCCGTTCGGACCACGCAAAATCACGTTCCAAACTAAATTTCAAACTTAAGAAAATCCGTATTTCTATATTGCGCGGAGAAATGCTCCCGGGTCATCGAAAACCCGTTTCGAACATTCGCCAAGTCCGAAATCATTATACGAAGCTACTAAAACTGTCGGAACTCGATTCCGAGATCGTTTGCTCAAAATGTTGACCGAAATCAAACTTGGCCAAAAAGGCCAACCTTAAGGAACCAAGTGTTCCTATAGCACTCTAAACACTTCCAAATCCCGAACCACCAGTCCCTGCAAGTCATAAATCAAAAGAATCCGCTATGGGAAGTTTCATCTAGGGGAACGGGGTCCTAATACGCAAAACGACCGGTCGGGTCGTTACACGTTAACCATCTAAAATCCACCCAAGCCCCCCGGGACTTCAACCAATTGACAAACACATACAAAAACACTATACGGACTTAGTCGAGTCTTCAAATCACATCAAACAACACTGAAACCACAAAACCGCACTTAAATTCAAACTTAATAAACTTTAGAACTTCAAACATCTACATTCGATGTTAAAACCTATCAAATCACGTCCGATTGACCTCAAATTTTGCACACAAGTCACATTCGACATTACAGACCTACTCCAACTTCCGTAATCATAATACGACCCTGATATAAAAAGTCCAATTCCGGTTAAACTTATAAAAAACCTTCAAATTCTAATTTTCGCTAAATGACCCCAAAATGACCTACGGACCTCTAAATCCACTCCCGAACGCGCTCCATTACAAGAATCACCATATGGAGCTATTCCCGGACTCGGAATCCCAAACTGACATCAATAACATTGAAATGCACTTCAACCCAATTTATGCAATTCTTCCAAAAGGCTAACTTCCACTGCAGGCGTCGAAATGCTCCCGGGTCATCCAAAACCTGATTCGGACGTACGCCCAAGTGTAGTATCATCATAGAACCTGTTGGAACCTTAGAATCCTCATTCTGAGGTCGTTTACTAAAAAATTCAACCATAGTCAATTCTTCCAACTTAAAGCTTCTGAAATGATAACTTTCTTTTCAAATCAACTATGTACTTCCGAAATTCCAATTCCAACCACGCGTACAAGTCATAATACCTGAAGTGAAGCTGCTCATGGCCTCAAATTGCCTAACGACACGCTAGAGCTCAAAATGACCGGTCAGGTCGTTACAAGTCCTAAGGTATGCGCTTTGCCTGTGCACCCATTTTAATAGTACATAAATTTAAGAAATAACTTAGATATTATCCAAATAATGCGCTTGAGTTATAAATTAAAAAAAATGTTCCTAAAAATGATGAATGTGTTAGACCCTTTTAGCTAGCTCGATAAAGAAAGTAATCATTTCCCGCTAAAGTCCGGAAATGCCTTTAAGGACTTTTCTACGAATATTTATAAATATTTTAGATATTTTATTGACTTAATACTGAAAATAAACAACCCAAATAATTTTATCACTATTCTTCAAGATTTGACAAATAACACTAATAAAAAGATTTGATCTTTTGATCTTTTAGAGATTTAGGAATAGGAGTTTCGTTTACCGGCTCTTAAAAATTTGATAAGTGATTTATTAGGATTCTTTTGCTAATTATTTATATAATTTCGAGACTTAACTATTTATTTAAAGTATTAACAAAAATAATTTATTTGTATTGATTCAAATTCTTAAAGCTAATCTCATGATATATATATATATATATATATATATATATAAAACTGGGAATTGGCCAGCTGATGTGGCATCCCTATTTGCATAGGAAACTCAATTATCTATTTTGTCAATTTTTTTACTTTTATCCCATTTTTTACTATTTTCTGCTATCTCTAAAATTCCAAAAGTCACCACCTCATTTGACTATTAAGAGAGCAGTTATGGTATTCTTACAAGTTACAATTTCAAACAAAAGTAACGTCTCCAACCAAGCAATCAGTTTCTACAAAAAGCAATTACTTCGCTACCAAGTTTGAAGAAATCCTGAATAAATGTCCTTAAGAAAACAATCGGTCTCCTTAAAATTTACAAAAAACTGCAGTTGTTCGTATTTGTACCAAAAACTAAAGAAATCCTTAAAGTTTGTTTGTTCTACATTGTTGTATGACTGTCTATAATGTAGTAATTTTTATCTCTTCTCTCTCTCACTTATATCTTTATTCTTTGTTGTTACTAATTTCTTATATTTGATTTTCAGTGATAGAGACTTACTCTGCAAACAATTTGTTGGAGAATGAACAAATGAACTTTTCTTGTATTTATTTAGTGGTTTTAGTTTTTTCTGAATAAGTGGCAAGTATGGAGAGTTGAGAAGAAAGGAAATCAAAATGAAAAGACAAAGGAAGGAAAGCAAAGCAAAAATATATATTAATAGAACAAGGAGCAAGTAACTATTTAGAAACAAACACACGATTATCTGTTTCGCTGTCTCAATCGCAATTTGGACACAAGTGTTGTTCTTTTAGAGTCGGAAAACTATTTGAAAACACATTATGTTTTCTGTTTCACCATTGTTGTTCTATTAGTGTTTGGACATATTTTTAAAAATGTTTTGTAGGAAAAGATTCTGGGAACTTCATTCTGAAAATAATTTGTGTTTTAACAGTTTTGTTTCTAGCCAAACACAATATATATTCTTTCTTTGAAATGTTTTCTTTTGATTTCTTGGCCAACATCAAGTAACATATCAAAAACTTACTCAACAATTATTTTTTTTGTGAACAGATCTTGGTTGCTATTTCGTTGTTATTGATTAATCATTATTTCAATCGCAAAGGTCAAAACACCAAAACTAAAAGATGCTGTTGGGATCTAAATTTGCTTAGGATAATTTTTTATCAAATATCATATAGTCACATCAATTGGAACCATCTTTGGTTGAGGCGAAAAAAAAAAGGAAGGATGAATTTTTGACAACGTGTGAAAATGACCATTTTTCTTTGAGAAGATAACAAGAGAAGTAGACGAGAAGTTCGTTTATTTACGAATTTCAAATTTTATATTACTTCTAAATTAGACAAATATGAAAAACCTTCTCTTTTATTTTCTTTGCACGTGCAATCAATAAACAGGGGCGGCTACGGGGCCTAAAGCCAAATTTCAACGAAAGGGCCCTAAGTTTTTTCATATTTAGAAAATTATTTAATAAAATTTTATTTTGATGTTTATTTTTTTAGCTTTTTAAGATTATAAATTTTTTAATGATTTATTTGCAATCAATTTCTTAACTAGGATTCTATATATTTCTACCTTCTAGGATTATTATTCAATTTTTTTAGGATTTTTCGATTTTCTAATATGTTAAACTCTCCCCAACTTCTTCTTCTTCTTCTTCTTGGATTTCATTCTCTTCTAGCTCAATTATATTAGTAATTGTTTATTTACCATAAATTCTTCCTATTTTTGGGGATTGTATTAAAATTTTAATTCTTCTCTCTTTTTTTTTGGCATTCTTAATATGCGGATTCATATTTTTTTTTGACATACTAAAATTTTAATTAATTAAAAAAGATAACACATATACTTACAAACAAAAGATATCAAAAACTAATAAATTTTAGATGCAAAATAATAAGAAAAGTATAGAACAATTGAACTTGATTTAACAAATAGTCATAGATAACTTGATTACTTTTGTTGTTTCTAAAAAGAATATAAAAGATTAAGTAAAAACAAGTTTAAAGAGAAATGAATAAAAGTAATGTGAGCTCTGTGATAATAATAGTAATAAAAGTAATGTGAGTCATGTGATAATAATGATAATATATAAAGGAGACAAGAAATATATTCACACGTAAGTTACTATTTATATTCCCAAAATTATCTCTATCAGTCCCATAATTTACTTATTTATGAAAAATATACTTTTATATATACTAGATTTTTTTTTTTAAATTCATCAAATACAGATACAACTATTTATTAATATCAGAAAATTTTTGGGCCCCCCTAGATGTGGGGCCTCAAGCAAATGCTTGAGTGGCTTTACCATTGAACCGGCCCTGCCAATAAAGTAAATTATGAATATCTTATACGAAACAGATAAATAAATAAATTTCTCTTTTCTTTATCTTTCCTATTCTTTGTTAAACCAAATATGATAAGAAATAACTAGGACATAAATAAAATAGCTATTCACAACCTATTGTTTGCTGTAATTGTTGTTTATCAACTATGAATTCTATGAAAAGGATAAAAAAACTGATATAATCATATTTTACTTTTAAATCTTTGTATATGCAGAATAATTAGTGTTATTGATTTTACCCAACTACGTTTGTGATCTCTCTTTCCCCGTATCTGTAATCTTTTATACTTTTAATTATAGTTGCTTGTTCTAATTGTTAAGTGTAGTTTTCAAATATTATATAAGAAAATTAATATTTGGTGAAAAATAGCCAAAATTTGATATGAAAATGTATTACGTACATATATATAGTACAAAGGTTATATGTAAAGGAAAAAAAAAGGTTATATGTAAAGAGCTAAAAGTATATTACGTTATTCAAATAAATAAATACTTTATATAATATAATTTACATATTAAATAATTTTAAAGTGTTATATTAAGATCTCTTGCATAGTTTAAATAAGGAATGGTTTAATAAATAAAATTTAAATTAATTTCAAAAAAAGGAGAACATTCTTAAGTGCTAACCATTATTTTTATAGAATTAGCACAATAAAGTTATGTTACATTTTTTTAAATAAATAAATAATTTATATTAGATAATTAAAATAATAATCGACTTTAATTCATATTTAAAATTTCTTACTTGGTTTTCCTACATGGTTCAAAGCGGTGATTAAATAAAGGCGAAAAACATAAACGATCCTTTTAAGTTGTCTCTAATGATCAATTTAACACCTCAACTGAGGTCATTTTTAGGTAGACAATTTATTTATTCACAAAAGAAGATCAACTAAACAACCGACCATGTCAGCCCCCACCGCGTGAAATGCACTGTCTGAGACCGGAGTTGCCTACCTAAAATTAGGTTTTTCCTTTTTTCCTAAAATAATGTGGGCCCACCTAATTTTCACACCTCCTACTCCAATTTTCTCCTCCACCATTCGACGCCCTTTTCTAGCCTCAGTCACCTCTGCCTCCATTTTCTCGTCCTTCCCTTATACTTCAACACTCCATTTTTTGTGTCCTAAATCACCCATTTCGATCGTTTAGATGAGTAGTGTTCGCAACAAATTTTTGTAGTACGAAAAATAAACTGCAAGAAAAATAATATGAAGAAAAAATAGATTTTATTGATAAATATTTGGGAGTACATTCTATACATTCCTTGACTTTTGTCACGGCCCAAAATCCAACTAGTCGTAATTACACCTAACCTAAACTGGTAGGTAAGCCAATTTAACAAGAATCAAATACCAATGAGACTTACGGAGAGAAATAAAGTTAATATAACTACACTTCTATACGAAGAATTCCCAAGAACAGGTAGAACAAATCATGTGCTTCTATGAGTTAGAGTTCACAAATGTGGTAGAAAATAAATGCATTATATGTTTGAAATATACATGAACAGATTAACAATTCTAAAGCTACCAAGAACAAAAGGCAGCTATGACCGGAATGCATGTATATCTTCAATGCCAGCTCTCACCATACACAGCAACATCGACATCCAAAATTTGCACGCAAGGTGCAGAAGTGTAGTATGAATATAACCGATCCCATGTACTCAATAAGTAACAAACCTAACTTTAAGTTGAAAGTAGTGACGAGTTGGGACAAATGTTAGAGTCCAACACCGATAGCAAACAACATCTCATAACAATATAATAAAAGTGGTACAAGAAATAACTCTGAGATACAATGTTCAGTTCGTTCACAATTTCAGAAAATAGGCATGCTTTTTAAGTATATCAGTGAAAACCCAAATCTTTCTACTGAGATCACTAAAATATGAGTAAATTTTAAAAACTGTGATTTTTCCCAAAACCTTTCAACATGTAAGATGTTTCATTATCAAGTGGCATGAGGAAAGTACATCTCTATGCCGACGTATCAATGTATATGTAAAGTCATGAATGACGCAATACTGTACAACAAGAGGAAAATGTATCTCTATGCCTGTATGTCAAGTGTGCATGATGAATGCAATGCAACTCATTGATAAAAATTTTCCATATGCATACTCTCAGAGTATCAATTCACTCAGTCCGCCCTGTCACTTAGACCTTAGTCACTCAGTCCTCCCAATCACCCGACACTCGATCTTGGCACTTGCACTGGCGCTCACACTCGACACTCGCACACAGTAGGTACATACATTCATTGTGGGTGTGCAGCCTCCGGAGGGGCCAATCCAACCCAAGCGCTATAAAAAGCCAGCCATGGCTTGAATCAATAAAGCATGCTCCGGCGTGCAACCCGATCCCATAAACATCCTCACAATCAGGCCCTCAGTCATCAATCTCTCTAGTCTCTCGGGATCACATTATCATTAAAATCATCCCAAAATGATGATATGATGTATCAATAAATAGCAACAGAGATTGAGATATGATATGTTAATGAATGAGTATGACTGAGTATGTAACTACAATTAAAGAACATAACTCAACAGCAGACATGACCTCGGTGTGTCCCAACAGAGTAAGCATGTAGCATATACATGATTTTTAACATTGATCACAACTCAATTCCTATAGCACGTGGAGATTTTATGGATAAAAAAACAGGATTAGGTAACTACTCAGTACCAGATAAACAACAGAGTCATAACTCACACGGTGCACGCCGATACGCCCGTCACCTAGCATGTGAAACACCTCAACACAATACATAACATGTATATTAAGGGGTTCATACCCTCAACACCAATCTTAGAGGTGTTACTTACCTCGAACAAGCCAAATCCAATACCGAGCAAGCCAAATGATGCTCCAAAAATGCCATCTCGCACGTATCAACCTCTGAACGACTCAAAACTAGCCAAAAACAACTCAAGAAAATCAAATAATGCCTAGGGAAACAAATCCAACCGATAAAGGTCAAATCTTTAATTAAAAGGCCAAAGTCAACCAAAAAATCAAACTTGGGCCCGCACCTCAAAACTTGACAAAACTCACGAAATCCGACAACCCATTCGATTACGAGTCCAACCATATTAGTTTCACTCTAATTCGACTCTGAATCGATGTTCAAAACTCAAAAAATTACTCTATGAAACTTTAGAATAAACCCCCAATTTCTCTCTTGAAAACCTTAATCAAAAGCCAAAAACGAAGATAGATTTGTGATATAAAATCAAAAGTGAGTAGAGAAAATTTACCCAATCCTCATGGTGAAAATTTCTTCAAAAGTCGTCTCAATATGAGCTTCATAGCTCCAAATATATAAATATAGTCGAAACCCCCGAAATTAGCGTACTTATAATCACTGGTGAATCAATGAATCGCTATCGTGGAAATACCATCGTGATCGCGAAGAAAAAAAAGCACTGCTCCTGAGAATGCACTACGCGATCACAACAACAGGATCGTGAACGCGATACACACGACTGACAGAAATACGCATTTGTGGAAACAACCTCTCGAGCGCAAAGAGATAACCAACATTCTTCACAACTCAACCCCAAACACTACGCAAACATGTAGAAGCATACACGAATGTAATGAAGACCATTCCAACTCTACGCGAAAGTGACCATCTAGTCGCGACCGCAATGAAGAAAAATTCCCAGCTCCATATTTCCTCTACGCGATCGTGTACCAATCTTCGCGATCGCGAAGGATAGTCGAGGCATCAGAAACCAGTAGCAACCAAAAATGAAAACGTGAAGAAACACACTCCGAAAACAACCCAAAACACGGTCGAGCCCCTCAAGACCCTGTCCTAGTATACTAACAAGTCCCATAACCTAACACCGAGGCCTCAAATCACACATAACAACATCGAAACGGCGAATCACACCTCAAATAAAACTTAATGAACTTTGAATCTTTTAGCTTCCAAAACTCTTGCCAAAACATATCAAATTAACCCGGAATGAACTCAAATTTTGCACGCAAGTCCCAAATGACATAACGAAGCTATTCCAATTTCCGGAACCACAATTTGAACCTGATTTCATCAAAGTCAACTTCCAGTCAAACTTATGAACTTTCCAAACCTTCAAATTTCAAACTTTCGCCAATTAGGACCGAAACCTTCTAGAAATATCCAAATGCAAATCTGAGCATACGCCCGAGTCCAAAAGCACCATCGTACCTAATGTAACCATCAAATCTCCAAACCGAGGTCAAATACTGACAAACTTGTCTACTCTTCCAACTTAATGCTTCAATCATGAAATTTATTCTTCCAAATCACTTACGAATCACCCGAAAACCAAAAACGATGATTCACACAAGTTATAATACATCATACCATGTTGCTCAAGACGTCAAATAGATGAGCGGAGTGCAAATGCTCAAAACGATCGATCAAGTCGTTACATTCTCCGTCACTTAAACATATGTTTGTCCTCGAACGTGCCAAAAGTTTCCCCTAAGCCGTCAAATAACATGTAACCTTACCGTGCACATACCTGGGGGTGATCCCACATCACCCTAATCCATATAAGCCTGAACACATAACTTAACTAAAGATCCTTAATTCAACCTTAGCCCATAAACCTTGGAACCCATTTTCCAACATCCAAAATTCTGTACAAGACCCGAATCTCGCGCCTGCACACCGTATAAGTTTGAACAAGCTGTATCAAGCCATAACCATAACCCAAGATGTAATCACATGATATACCATACAACTCACATACTCGTATCAATAATTCCTGATTACTGTAGTTGCTCAAAACAAACCTGATACCGACAACAAACCTCATATCAAACAAAACCTCGCACTAAAACCTTTGTACACTACCAATGATGAAAGAAGCATACAAAAACTCATAACCACTCGTCAGATCAACAAGTCATGGATTTCCCCTTCCTTCAACAAGAACTATAGCTAATTTCTAAGTCGACTTATGGCATTATCCTCCCTGACATACTGTAATCAAATTTGATAGCAATCACCTCAGCTCCAAAGACTTCATCTCATCAAATACAAGCTGCTCCGCAGACATACCACACCAATACTGCCCAGAGCAACAAATTGTGCAATTCGTGCACTAATACACAACGATTCAATACTCAAACATTGAAAATGACTCAAATGAGAGAACCGTTCCGCAAGCTCAACAAGTACAACCACAATGAAATGCTAAGAACCCATCACATCGTAGAACCAAAACACACAAATCTAACACAAAGGATCATATCCCAACATAACTTTTCTATAGTGCGCGACCCTATTGAAACACCGGTCCATATGAAATACCTCAAGCCACAATGCTTAAAATTAACAACCACACGCACTTCGACATCAAATACCCAAAGTGCATGACCATAATCACAGAGAAACAAACAACACAATATATCACAATCGAAAAAAGGCCATAACCAAGGCACCAATCAACCATTCCACACTCCAATCACCATCTCGCTCGAATTCTTCTACAGACCCAAACAGAACCGCACCATGTGTGCATATAACCAACAAATCACAACCCCTTGTAGCATAGAGAGTAACATATAGAACATATCAGAATACAAACAAGCTCAACTCTAATCGAATGACACACCTCTCAGCTCTAATTGTTCTGAGTCCACAAATCTGACCTAGTGTAGAATACAAATTCTCCTCGAACCTACCACTAGTCCGCCCAATCAACTCCGGTCATCCCCAAATGGATAAATATCCCTCCAAAATTCCATAATGATTTAACCATAACACGTACCACCTTCTAGCTAACCTTGGCCACATCTCCACTGTCTCTTAACCCCGAAACAATCAGCTTCTGAGAACTCCCAGTCTCCAAATCTATAAAACACTTGAGTCCCCATAGCTGACCCCAACTCCATCACTCGAATGACTAACACGTCTCTCATACATAATTATCCCATGATAAATTCTTCCATAATTATTCCATACCATATAGAAAAATCCGAACATTAGCAGTCGATCAACCAGGTGAGTACCACAATACCAATGAAGCATCCATAAGTCAAAACATAGTGCGCCTTCTAAGATGCGCACCCTTCTCAAGAAATACCAAGTGGTTATAGAAATCATCTAAGCATCAGAGATCGTCCATGCTATCTTAGAATTTATGACATTCCCTTCATAACTAAATCATGACCTTGCACACGCAAATCTCAATCCCACACAACACAATGCATCTATCATGGCATCGTATGAAAAGTACGATAATCTCATAATCAACTCTGAGTCACAAGCAGCATACATACTCGGTCAGTCAGAAACCTTCCATTTGATCTCATCCAAGAGAAAATCACAACACGCAACACGCTTCTCACGCCAGTAGGAAACATGTACCTCGAACCGTTGTAGAATTCATCGAGAACACTTTGGAATCCATTTGCACATAACCAGGCTATCAGAATCGAATCCCTCTAACTCAACCAAGCCACACATGCCATCAAAACCCAAGAGCATTGCCACAAAACACCTGTAGAGACTCACCACATCGTAAGTACCCAAAGAACTGATCATATCCATTACCGTGCTGATCCAACCTACTACTAAACTGTCCTATTTCACCGAGTTTCTTCCGGATTACCCTCAAGGTGACACTTCTCCTTTACAAAACATCACAATCCTTAACCAAAACTCACTCCACGAGATCCTAGCATAAAACCATAACGCCTTAAGGCCCATAAATCGATGTATTCCCAATTAAGCACCCCAAAAGTACCATAACCATAACACTTACTCTGAAGAGACCCTGTATGAATCTAAAGTCGTTCCTTCACCTTCCTGGTATTGAAATATAGAATCCATAATGATATAGAAATAGCGTGAGTCTCGACACCATCCAATGTAATTCTCAGATTCTAGCCATACAAATCTGCAAAATTCTCAGATGCTACATTTAAATCTTGAATCCATTAGAACCTTCTCGAGAGTCATCCACTCTGCTCAAAACTCAATTGCACCGACCAAACCAGATGAACGACCTATGCACCGTTAGCACGACAACACCTAAAGAAGTAATCCCACCTTAACGCAACCGATCAAATTCCTACTCCATGTGTACTGCATCTTCCACAATAACAACTCAATCATTACATGATTCCCATATACCCATAAAGTGCAATACATCAAGCATCAGGAAATTTCCTTGCTTAAGTCATCCTCAAAACCAATTTCTGCAAGTCATAAACGATCCACAAGTATGCCTCAAACCAAAACCAATACAACACAAAATTGTCAAATCAACTCATCGATAATAGACTCCCCCACTTTGCTCAAAGCCATAGATCAAAACAGTCGATATCTCACAATGCCCATACTCTATTATCGCCATAATACTGCAGTGAGATTCAACTAAATCCTTCATAAGCTCATGTAGCACAAACGACATAATACCTCAAATTATATACTAAGCTCAAATTTCATCCTTGTGGCGGACATGTCATCTTTTGCAGCACATCCAAACTCGAATCGCAATACCTATAACCCACTAGTAGAAGAGAAACTCTCATCACAACATCATAAGGATCACACATCGGTAGATTACCCCATAGGTTATAACCCACCTGCGTTGCCTCGAACTGACATCTCTCTATACCCTTTAACAACCATAACTACTACGCAATCACTTAATCTCCCTGAGTCTTAATTCAATAATATGAAATGGGAATCGAATTCGTTCCACAATTAAACAATATGAAATATTCTTCATTATGATCATAACTCGAGACTATAAAACACATTAAGACAGAAATCAAGCACCCAATAGTCATTTTTACATCACAAGAAAATTCTTCTCCTCACATTCAAACCATCTTAACACATCCCGCAGTCACATCATACTTCATCATATAGCCATCCAACCACTCATCGAGCCACAACTTCCACTCATAGGGACACTAGCGGACGTATAGGTCAAAAAACACGTGCTCACACAACCAAAATCACCTAGTCCAAGCTACCGTCAAAATCAGACCTCAAGTCCTCCAGACTGCCTAACTCCGAACATAAAAGAACGCACCTCGCACCTCATCCATATAATTACAAGCCATCGATGCACAACTAATATCGAGCGCTCACATACGCATGCCAGTGATTGGAAAGAATTCTAAAGACTTACTCTTCAAGATGAATCAATGTCGCACGATAAAGAAAGAAAGATGGGAAGTTGATCCTAAATGCCCTATAGCCTCTCGAAGATAGGTATGGACGTCATCATACTGATCCATGAGATTCTACAAGACACTTGATCATGACTCGTAGAACCTATGGACCTAGATATCTTATACCAACTTATCACGACACAAAATCTGACTAGTTGTGATGACACCTAACCCAACCCGTTAGCTAAGCCAATATAACAAGAATCCAATACAAAAACGAGATTTACTAAGAGAAATAAAGTTTATTTAACTGAGCTTCTATAGAAAGAATTCCCAAGGACTTGTATTACAGATCATGAGCTTCTAAGATTTAGAGTTTACAAATAACAACCACAACAACCTAGTAAAATCCCAAAAGTAAGGGGTATGGGGAGGGTAGTGTGTACGTAGACCTTGCCCAAACCCCCATAGTGTAGAGAGGTTGTTTACAAAGCTGGTATGAAATAAATATATCATATGTTTGACATATACATACACAGATTAACAATTCTATAGCTACCAAGAACGATAGGCTTTATGACCGAAACATATGTACATCTTAAGTGCCAGCTCCCGCCATACAAAACAACATCAGCATCCAAAATTTGCACGCAAGGTGCAGAAGTGTAGTATGAGTACAATCGACCACATGTACTCAATATAATAAGCCAATCATGGCATGAATCAATAAAGCTCGTTGCGGCGTGCAGTCCGATCCCATTAACATCCTCACAATCAGGTACTCGGCCTCACTCATTCGCCAATCTCTCCAATCTCTCGGGCCTACAATATCATAAAACTCTGCTTAAAATGATGATATGATGTATTAATAAATAGCAATAGAGACTGAGATATGATATGCCAATGCATGAGTATGACTGAGTATGTAACTACAATTAAAGAACAAAACTCAACAGCAGACATGACCTTAGTGGGTCCAAACAGAATAAGCATGTAGCCTAAACATGATTTCTAACATGGATCACAACTCAATTACTCTAGTAAGTAGAGATTTCATGGATAAAGAATAGGATTAGGTAGCTACACAGTACCACAGAAAAAACCGAGTCATAATTAACACAGTGCACTCCCACACGCCTGTCACCTAGTATGTGCGTTACCTCAATAACACGTATATTCAGGAGTTCATACCCTCAACATCAAGCTTAGAAGTATTACTTACCTCGAATAAACCAAATCTAATACACCATCTCGTGCCTACCGGCCTTCGAACGGATCAAAACTAGCTAAAAGCAACTCAATAACATCAAATAATGCCAAAGGAAACAAACCCAGCCGACAAAGGTCGAATCTTTAATCAAAAGCCCAACATCAACCAAAAGGTCAAACCCGGACCAGCACCTCAGAACCCGACAAAACTCACAAAATCTAACAACTCATTCAATTATGAGTCCAACCATACTAGTTTCACTCAAATCCGACTCTGAATCGGTGTTCAAAACTCAAATATTTAGTCTATGAAACTTTAGACAAAACCCCCCTATTTCTCTCTTGAAACCCTCAATCAAATGCCAAAAATAAAGATAAATTTGTGATATAAATTCAAAAATGAGTAGAGAACACTTACCCCAATCCACATGGTAAAAATCGCTTCAAAATGTTCTCAATCCAAGCTTTTGAGCTCCAAATATGTAAAAATGGTCGAAACCGCCAAAATAGAGTACTTATAATCATTGGGTGAATCAATGAATCACAATTGCGGAAATACCATCACAATCATGAAGAAGAAAAACCACTGCCCCTGAGAATGCACTACGCGATCGCAGCAACAGACTCGCGAACGCGATACATAGGACTGACAGAACTACGCATTCCCGAAAACAATCTCGCGAATGCGAAGAGATAACCATCATTCTCCCCAGCTTAGCTCAAAACAATACGCGAACGCATAGAAGCACACGTGAATGCGGTGAAGACCATCCCATCTCTACACGAACGCGGTCATCCATTCGCGACCGCGATGAAGGAAAATGCCCAACTCCATATTTCCTATATGCGATCGTATACCAATCTTTGCGATTGCGAAGGACAGTTGAGGACTCAGAAACTAGCAGCAACCAATAATGAAAACATGAAGAAAAATGGTCCTAAATCAATCTGAAATATGCCCGAGCCCATCAGGAACCCGTCCGAATATACCAACAAGTTACATAACCTTACATGGACCTAATCGAGGCCTCAAATCACGCATAGAACATCAAAATGATGAACCGCACCTCAAATCAAACTTAATGAACTTTGAATCTTTCCACTTCTAAAACTCGTGTAGAAACATATCAAATCAACCTGGAATGAACTCAATTTGGAACACAAGTCTCAAATGACATAACGAAGCTATTCCAATTCCCAAAACAAGAATCAAAATCCGATTTCATCATAGTAAACTCCCGGTTAAACCTATGAAATTTTCAAACCTTAAAATTTGCAACTTCCACCAATTAGCACAGAAACCTTCTAGAACTATCCGAATGAAAATCTGGGCATACGTCCGAGTCCAAAATCACCATATGGACATAACGGAACCATCAAAACTCTTAACTGAGGTCGAATACTAATAAAGTCAAACTTGATTCACTCTTCCAACTTAAAGCTTTAATCATGAAATTCATTCTTCCAATTCACTTCTGAATTACCTCAAAAACAAAATGAACGATTCACACAAATTATAATACATCATATGATGCCGCTCAAGACTTCAAATAACTGAACAAAATGCAAATGCTAAAAATGACCAATCAGGTCGTTACGATTCTCCTATGAAAAATCCTTAGTGATTCGAGGGCTTGAGAAGCGTATTTCTCGAATACAAGACAATGTAAACCTGCTTGTGATATATTCAATTGACAAAAATGTCGAGCAACACTTTGTTATGGGTTTGTAACGACCCGACCTGTCGTTTTGAGAGTAATAGCCCCGGTCCCCTATTTATTGCTTTCCTCGTGTCATTTTCTGCTTATTTGCCTCGTCGGGAAGTTCTGTTTGTGGTTTCAGAGTGATTTGGGATGCTTAGTCCCTTCAATAGAAGATTAAGTTATAGGATTTTGACTGTAGTTGTAACTGTGTGAAACCCACTCTAAAATATAGTTTTGTCGGTTCTGTTAGCTCCATTGGGTGATTTTGGTCTTAGGAGCATGTCGATATTGTGTTTTAGAGGTCACTAGATGTACTAGGCTTGAAATAGCAAAAGTTTAAATTTTTGGGAAGTTTGACCAGAAGTGGACTTTTTGATATCAAGGTCGGATTCAGATTCAGATTTCGGAAGTTGGAGTAGGTAAGTAAAGCCAAATATGACTTTTGCGCAAAATTTGAGGTCAATCGGATGTGGTTTGACAGGTTTCGGCATCGGTGGTAGAAGTATGAAGTTTCAAAGTTCATTAAGTTTGAATTGGAGGGTGATTCATGTTTCTAGCATTGTTTGATGTGATTTGAGGGCTCAACTAAGTTTGTATGGTTTTTTAGGACTTGTTAGTATGTTTGGATGAGGTCACAGGGGCTTCGAGTTGATTTCAGATGCTTAACGGATCAACATTGGGCTTATGTATATTGCTAAAGCTTTCAGGCTTTTGGTGTTTTTGCACCTGTGGTGGGGAGACCGCAGGTGCAGGATCGCACGTGCGTGAGGTCAAGCGCAAAAGAGGATTTGGTATGTGTGGTCAGAGGTCGTAGGTTCAAGGGAAATATCACATATGCGATGCCCGCAGTTGCGCTTAAGGACACACAAGCGCAGAGAAGACCGCAGAAGAGGAGAATAGTCCGCAGGCGCGCACTTGAAGGTGCGGCCATTTTATGGGAGAAGCGGACCCGACCCTCTTAATTAATTTTCGCACCTGTGAAGGAAATTCCACTGGTGCGGCATCACCGGTGTGACAGGAAGCCCGCAGAAGCGAAATCACTAGGCAGAAAAGGGCGAAGTTCAAGAGTTTTATCCCATTTTCAATTTTGGGACTTTGAGAGCTCGGATTTGGGTGATAATTTGGGATATTTTCAGAGGAAGCTTTTGGGTAACGACTCTTAAACCATTTATGGTTATATTCCACTAATATGTAGTTGATATCATCATTTAACTAAGGAATTACGTTGAAAGGTTTTGGGCAAATGGGAGAAATTCTTCAACTAAGTTTTTAAGTTTTGATTCGGATTTTAATATTGGATTTGGATAATTTTGGTACGAGTGAACTCGTGAGTGAATGTGTGTTAATATTTTGTGACTTTTACCCGATTCCGAGATGTGGGCCCGGGGAGGCTTTTTAGATTGACTGCCAAAATTCTTGGTAAAGTCTTGATTTCATTAATTAGCTTAGTCCATTATAGTTGTATTTATGATATGTATTGTGTTTGGCTAGGGGCCATTCGGAGTCAGATAATCAAGGAAAATGCATTCTTACGGATTGATTGAGCTTGGTTCGAGGTAAGTGGCTTGCCTAACCTTGTGTGGAGGAAATCTCCTTAGGATTTGGTACTGATGTGATACTTCTATGATATGCGAGTACCGTGTACGTGAGATGGCGAGTGTGTACATGGGCTATTTGTTGTAAAACCCAATTTTACTAAGTAGTGACTCGTTTTCATCTTAATTGAATCATACCAGCTTTTGTAGTTATCATGTTTAGTCTAATATCGCATGTCTACGTGCTTTAACTACTTATTTGAACCCCGTGCCGCATGACTAGTTAACTTGCAATTAACTGTTGTATTTATAAATTTTAGCTTTGTGTTTACTTTTGAGACTACGAGGCAAGTACCTCTGGAGTTCTCCCACACATTTGCTTTGAGACTACGAGGTTGTACCTCTGGAGTTCTCCATGCGCATTTACTTTTAAGACTACGAGGCGGTACCTCGGGAGATTTATTTGCATATTTACATAAGGACTATGAGACGGTATCTCGAGAGATCCCCTAGTGCTTACCTCTGTGTGTTGTACTGCTATTTTGTTGTGTTTTCCTTTTTGTCGAATTTTAGTCTCTTATTATATTGCTACATTATCCTACTTTAATTATTATATACTAGTGGGCCCTGATCTGACCTCGTCACTACTCGACCGAGGTTAGGCTTGGCACTTACTGGGTACCATTGTGGTTTAC
>MDKH01071733.1:0-24161 GCA_005239495.1 Nicotiana undulata | reverse complement strand
GGCGAGAGAAGGGGGTGGGTTTGTGGTGAGAAGTGAGAGTAGGTGGAGTTTTTGAAAAATATTTTCTTGACTTTTTCTAGTGAAGTCATTTTCCTTCAATTTCAAGAAAATGTGATATCTACGGGAAAAAATTCCAAACTATTTTGTGCAACCAAACAGTGAAAAATAGAAAAATATTTTTCGTCATACCAAACACACCTTTTTATGCAATTGAATTTGAGTGTGGTTTATGTAGTTAGTGGAGATTAGTGGAGCAGTATAGAGAAAGGAAGAAGGACTTGCATATGGTGTTATTGACCTTGAGAAAGCATACAATAAAATCCTGAGGGAGGTCCTGTAGAGGTGTTTGGAGGCTAGAGGCGTTCCGGTAGCGTACATTATCGTGATTAAGGATATGTATGATGATGCTAAGACTCGGGTGAGGATTGTGGGTGGTGACTCAGAGCATTTTATGGGGTTGCACCAAGGATCGGTTCTTAGCCCGTTTTTATTTGCCTTGGTGATAGATGTAATGTCGCGACACATCCAAGGGGAGGTGCCTTGGTGCATGTTATTTACCGATGATATAGTGTTTATTAACGTGGCACGAAGCGGAGTTAACGCGAGGTTGGAGATTTGGAGACATGCCTTGGAGTCTAAAGCTTTCAAATTGAATAAAACCAAAACAGAATAGTTGGAGTGCAAATTATGTGATGGTACCCATGAAGCAGATGTAGAGGTAAAGCTTGATGCTCAAGTTATCCCCAAGAGAGCGAGCTTTAAGTATCTCGGGTCTATTATCCAAGGTAAAAGGGAGATTGACGAAGATGTCGCACATCGCATCGGAGCGGGATGGATGAAGTGGAGGCTCGCTTTCTGGTGTTTTATGTGATAAGAATATGTCGCCAAGACTTAAGGGTAAGCTTTATAGAGTGGTGGTTCGGCCGGCTATGATGTACGTGGCTGAGTGTTGGCCAATCAAGAACTCCCACGTGTAGAATATGAAAGTAGCATATATGCGGATGTTGATATGGATGTGTGGGTGTACCAGGAGAGATAAGATTAAGAATGAAGTTATCCGGGACAGAGTGGGAGTAGCCTCCGTGGAGGACAAGATGCGGGAGTCGAGGTTGAGATGGTTCGTGCATGTTAAGAGAAGAAGCATTGATGCTCTTGTCAGGAGGTGTGAGAGGTTGGCCATGGCGAGTTTAAGAAGAGGACGAGGTAGACCTAAGAAGTACTGGGGAGAGGTGATTAGACATGACATAGCGTTGCTTCAGCTCACTGAGGACATGACCATTGATAGAAGGGTGTGGAGGTCGAGGATTAAGGTAGAATATTAGTGGGTAGTTTTTAGTTGCTCATCAACAGTCTTAGTAGCATGCATGTCCCTTCATATTCTTAGATTTTTATTACGTTATGTGGTTTTGTTCGCCTCTGGTATTGTATTCCATGTTGCTATTATTTGATACTACTTATCCTTTATCTCTCACTTTTTCTGTTCTCTTCCTTCTTTCTCCCTTTCTTGCTTTCCTCTTCTTCTTCTTATTACCCTTTCTGAGCCGAGGGTCTGTTGGAAACAACCTCTCTACCTGTTAGGTAGGGGTAAGGTATGCGTACAGACTACTATCCCCATACCCCACCTGTTGGGAACAAACTGGGTTTCAAACTGGTTGTTGTTGTTGTTGTTTAATGTAATTACACAATATAGTATAATTACCATAGGATATTTCAAATATTATTTTTATTTTTAAATATATTTTAAAGAAACTCTGTTCCTGCTCATATTTGTCTCTCAAAGCGTATTTCTAGCTCCAGTGCTCCTTTTTACCTTCTTTTCTGCATACAACATACTTTTTCTTACTGTGAATCTTTTTAACCATTTTTAATGTTTTATCTATCACGTATTAATTACTCTGATCAATCAACACTAAAATAATATAAATCAAACGAAAAAGATAAATGAGACCTCCAGGTGCATCACTATACTATCACGGAGAGAGTTAGGTGGGGTGGGTCATGAGGCCCACGTGAGGGGTTGGAGTGTAGAAGTGTGTGGTGATGTTTGATGACATAATCCCAAGGGAAATTTAGTTAAAAACACTTAGAAGATTATGTTGAAACTACAATAAAGTTCCTTTTAAGCAATCATACTGCTCCATTTCAACTGAAATTATCAAACGTCATTTAGATGCCAAGCATGTTGACCATCAACTAATTATTCTCTCTTATATATTAGTAGTAGATTATTAGTGGTTTTAGGTTGTAACTCTTGTTATTTTGTGGGGAAAGAAAAATTAAAAAAATCAATTTCTCATTAAAGAAAAGCATATACTATTTTAACTTTAAATGACAAAATATTCTAATAAAAAATATATATTTATCAAACGATCATCACTATATAGAAAATAACTAAACTTGTGCATCGTCAGCAACACGACCAAAAGTCTCATAAACTTACTATCTCTTTTTCTTAAATATTTATATATTTGATAAATTAATTTTTTAACACTTGTGTCTCTCTTTTAACCCCATAGCAAAATCCATCCATACTTGTCCTTGTTAACTCAGAGATTGGGATTGATTCATGAATTATCAGTGTAGAGAGGCATGGACCCGCCCTCGAAGAAAGGGGGGCACATTGAGCAAGTACGAAAAATTGGCCCCGCTCCGCTTTCTTAAAAGCAAGGACCACTACGGGAGGTCAAACTAAGGATCTATGGAAGTGGGGGCTCGTCCCCGGTCAATATTGGATCAAACAATAGGGGGTCGTAGCACTGACCTCTTTTTTTTATTGATTCAATACAATAGGAGAAAAGATCGTACAGTTCTCTACCGAGACAAACTCTCAACGGATCCTCCGCGCGCTGGGAATACCTCTTCCGTGCGTCTTTCTCGTGACGGGAACAAAACAACAGGGAAAGACCCGGCTCAGGGCGAGCTTTATTTATTTAAGAGAGAATGGGGAGTGAATCGAATTCCGTTTCCGTTCTTTGGGGGATTTCGGGACCCTCTCAATCTTTTCTACGTTGAGAAGGGGGAAGGAGTCTAAATCAATGGACATTAATGAACCATCATTGATGGACGTTGCACATGATACGATCAATTCGGCTCAAGGTCCGACGCTAATAGAAGTTGCTTACTTTCCTAGTAGCGAAGGAAAGGGCTGGGCTTTTTTCGTAGTAATAGTGGGCGGGTCTCATGAGATCTATGTCGGCTGTCGGAATCAAATGAAGGTCGAAGCAGGTCAAGTTAGTTCAGCTTGAGGGATAAATTACGTGGCTAACCTGCCAGTCCATCAAATATCGTAGTTTATCCTTAAGAGCAGGAGGTTTCTTGTGTAAAACTTAGATGTTGAAGCACACACCTTTTCTTTATCTTATGCTATGGGTAAGGAATCAAAGTCAAGGAGCCAACCCCAGTTCTTTTTAGGAAGCAACCTCTCCCATCCCCTGTGGGTTCACCCTTGAGTCTAATGCCTTAACGGCCAAGCGCCTCTCACAACGGACTCGACACCAATGGGGCGGGATTGGTCATCTTCTAGCTTACTCTGCTAGAACTATTGTGACTTTCATTCTACTAAGCTAATAATATCGGGAGAAAAAGTTCTTAAAGAATGTTCATTTTATTCGATAAGTAATCAAGGAGCTTTCCGTTACCTGCGGAAGTAAAGGAAGCATTTCAAGTGAATAAGAACTAGAATTTTCATTGGGTCGGGAGCTAAGAGAGATTGGAAAGGTTTAGAGCACCAACAGTACTCCGATAGGCCTGAGGATCAGAGGCAGGTGTACCATCTAAAGCTGAAAGTTTAGAACCGGAAGCAATTTGTGTAGCACAAGATCTGCAACCAAGCATGTTGGTCCGGCGGCATAACCTCTAATAGTTAAAATTTTAAATCACTCACTAATTTTAATAGTTCTAATTATAAATGAATTTTTTTCATACTCCGTATTAGTAAAAATAATTAATCAAAAGTATCAATATATCCCTAAACTCTGCAACGATTTTAATTCATACAGTTTGATTAAAAGTTCATTTTAAAATCATCCTTTCGTTACCCAATTGTATGTCATATGATTTTATTTTCCAACTCAACAAACAGAATTGATAATAATCACGTAAAAATATATTATATTGTTGACATATGAAGTGTGTGAAATCCAATATCAATACCTAGTCATGATATTCTTCTTTTCTTTAAAACTCCATATTCTTTTCACCTTCATCGTTTCCAAGACCACACCAAACATAAATATCATTTCCCTTACCTATATCACATATACCAATTCTAAGCTAGCACACCGATACGAAAAAATTGTCTTATATTCTACCACTAATTTTTTTTAGGCCAAATACATACGCAGCCCCTTAATATTGGCACCATTTTTCATTTGAACACCTCAACTAACCTTTGTACCTATCAGATGCTTTAACAACCATTATATTGTACATATTAAACAAAAATCACTAACATATAAAAAGATTGATTCTCACTCATATAGGGGTGCATGAATTATGTTTGATAATAAGGCAATTCTAGTTTCTCTCTCTATCTCTAAACTCCCCCTCCTCTCTTATTTTCTTATCTTCTTCTACTTCGTTCTTCTTCTTCTTCTCATTTTCATATTTCTGTTATTCAGAGGATTCGATACCAAATTTTGGTATCAATTGTTATTAGAGCTCGGTGAACAATGGGACCTCGCATAGTTGTGGATGTTGTCACTAGAAATCCTAATCCAGATTTCCATGAGCAGTATGAAGATCTGGCTGCACAACATGAGGATTTACGAGTTGTAGTCAATAAAAAATACATGACTTGAGGGAATAATTGGAGCGCAAGCATGCAAAGATGGTTCAGCTCGTTAGTTCTCTCAAAAACTCCATTGATGGGATACACTTGCAGTAACAATCGCGAGAAAGTGCTTCTACT
Organism: Nicotiana undulata; assembly: GCA_005239495.1. Taxonomy (NCBI): domain Eukaryota; kingdom Viridiplantae; phylum Streptophyta; class Magnoliopsida; order Solanales; family Solanaceae; genus Nicotiana; species Nicotiana undulata. Next base: position 19,252 of record MDKH01071733.1, on the reverse strand, counting down.
TTCAATGTCAATGAAATGGTGCTCAACGAGGCAAGGTATTTTAGGACCTAATCCTTATTGTAATAGTTCTAATGGTCATGGCCATAATTTGGTGTTCCCTCGATTTAGTGGGGAGGATTTGAAGACTTGGTTATATAGGGCTGAACAATATTTCTCTGTTGATGATACACCCAATAATCAGAAGATCGATTTGGTTGCTATGAATTTGGATGACGAGGCTTTGGTTTGGTACCATTCTAATCTTAAGTGTAGATATCAATTGTTCCACATATTTGGGATGCATATATTGAGGCACTGCTTGAAACACTCAGTGAGGAATTCTCAGATCCAATGTTGGATTTGAAGCAGCTAAGGCAAAATGGTTATGTGAGAGAAGTCCAATTTGTCATTGCGCGACTGCTAGTTCAATGTGATCTCTGTATTAGTAAAAAAGAGTCTCACACGTAAGCAGATTCTTGACAACTCAGCTAGCTACGTGGACCAAGGAGAACGCAGCAGATAGACTTGATTCTATAAAGAGGTACGAGACAAAAAGGCACGGTCAATAAACCCACGAGTTCATCAACTACGGGAAACTTAATGACAAAGAAGAGATTCGGTCACAGTGAACCAGACGAAGCTGCGGGCAGATTCGAGAATCAACAATTAATGACTTATACGTTACATAATTCCTATACAACAGTTACGGTTATCCTATGCAACACCTCATTAATATAATAATTAGCCATTAATGAGCAATCATGACAGGAACCAAACGTTATCCTAGGAAACCCTTATTTAAAAGGAAGAAATATAACCCATAAGATCATCTGAATTCTCGGATACAATCGACTTTAATTTTTGCATACTACAGTATTGTTCATTACTTAATTTGTCGTATTACTTTCTTGATTATTAGTAACCCGCGTTCATCCTAAATAGTTTTGGTCAAGGAATCTAATTCTTTGGTTAAACAAATTGATTCTGTTACCGGAAAACTGATAATCATAGTTTATTTTCCAATCGATATTCTTTTAAACTATGATGAATTCCAATAACAACAACAACAATGACGACAACAAACAGCAGGAAAATGGAACCCCAGTCCCAACTCCTCGAGAAACCCCAGGCGGTTCGAGGGAGTCATCCCTAGAAAAATCCGATAACCATCATAACAATGATGAGCAAACGACAGAGCATGATCGGATAAAGCAAATGATTCCTGAATATGTGGGGCAAGCTTTGTAAGAGTTTGCAAGAGGGTTACCACAGGCACCACCAACACTATTAACACCACCTCCAAATAATACAATCATCCCGGAAAATCCTCAGTCCGGGTTAATAAACTCAGTCAGGGGTGATACTCCAAATGAATCTCTTGAAACAAGACCAGGTATGACTAATAACTCTGAGTTACAAAGCAAATCATAGAGCGATATTACAATCGCAAAGCTCATCTTAGATATTTTAAGATTGGGGACTTCGTACTTAAAAAAAAATTCCAATCAACAAAAGAGGCAGGTGCTGGCAAGCTAAATCCAAATTGGGAAGGACCTTATAAAGTTCGAGGCATAGCTGGGAAAGGCGCATACGAGTTGGAAGCCATGGACGGCAGAATTCTACCAACGAGCTGGAACGCCATCCACTTGAAGAAATACTACTTCTAAGTAAAAGAAGTTCCCCCGGTAAGGTATCCCATGTTCGATTTTATTTTTGAATATTTAAACTTTACTAACTTTTTTAGATGATAGGCAAAAAGCTAGCCCATCACCAAATGATGATATTAGACCTGCAAAGACGCAAGGAAATAACACAATTTCCGGTCTAGGGTTACACTTTCTGATGGACGTTTTAAAGGGTTAAGCAATCATCATCTAAAAAAGCATATACCTTCGAGTCCCGTACATTTTCCTTTTTCAGGGAAAGGACCCTAGAGAAGGAATAATCAAGTGCTCGAGATCTCATTCTTCAAAGCTCAAACACTTGGGGGACTATATAATATGGAAGGCCAAGATGAAGCAAAAAAGACTACTGAAAGTCGAAAACTCGAGCCTGAAGAACCATTTACCCAGCAAGACAAGTGGTATGAGCAATATTAAAAGAACTGAAGACTCCAATACAAGATTTACAAAGCCTAAACTTTAAGAAAACCTTCGAACCATGTTCAGGTTAAAAGACAAAGTATTAGCTACGAGGAAGAAATGTACATCTTTACATTTATACAAAAACTGTTGTAATGAAAACAGTTAAGGGAGAAAGATCATCATCATTGTACTTATTCAAAAACTGTTATCAAATAAAACAGTTACAGATGAAAGATCAAAATCCTTGTATATATTCAGAAAACTGTTATCAAATAAAACAGTTACGAATTACGAAACATTTCCCTCGTATTTATTACAAAACTTTTGCAAATAAAAACAATTGCGGGTAAAAACCCTAATACTTACAAAAACTGTTACTAATGAAAAACAATTATTTCCTTGTATTAACTCGAAAAACTATTACCTATGAAAAACAGCTGCGAAATACAAGTGAGTATCAAATCTGTTAAAAGAAAACAGTTGCAACATGAGTTTTAAATGATAATCATAACACATGTAAAATATAGTGGAAGTTCAAACAAAAACTTTCCACAAAACATCTTTAAACATGTGATAAATTCCTATCACTCTATTGCATTACAATGAAGTTGAGACGTCTTCTTCATTAAAGTATCAATCAAAAAGTGCCCTAACTCATGATTAAAGCCTATCATAAACAAAGGCTTAAATCTTATACAAACACTGCACCTACTATGAAACGGTCCAAGTGATTTATGCATTTTTATGCAAAAAGTTAAGAGGTACAAACAAAAACCTCTGAAGAACAAAACATGCAATAGACTTAAAGAGTAAAACCAAAACTCAAAGCAAAAGTCTTCAAATTGCATTAATATAAAAGAGCGGCTAAGTTAAAACTAAATACTAACTAGTACTTAGCCGCATAATAATTACATTTTTTGGTGCCCCTAAGTTGTCAATTGGGGACTTTAGAATTTCAAACTTACCCCCGATGGAGTTGGGGGTAACCACACCAATCCAAATAAAAAATAAAAAAATGGGGGAAAACCAGATCTTCAATCTTCATGAGGAGGAAAGTTGACTTCTTCATGAGGAACGGTAGCAACTTGAGGCAAAGAGGCATGAGCAACATGGGTTTCATCAGTGGATGGAGAAAGATCAAGACCTCGCTGGGTCTTCTACATGGCCTCTTTAGTTAATCAATTTCAGCGTTGAGGTCGAAACCTTCTTGGCTCATCTCCATCAATGTATCAAGGCGAGAATTCATGTACGCCCAGCTTACATCAACGGCATCCGCCTCTTCGAGGTCATTATAATCTTTTGACCACACTTGAAGCTCAGCCCTCAATCCATCTTTCTCGGCTTCAGCAGCTTCATGGGCGACCCTCAAGGGTACAACTCACTCTTCCAAAATTCGGAATTTGTCTAAAGCTTCACGCAGTTCCTCTTTGGTCTGGGAGAGAGTTTGTACAAGCTTACCAGAATATTCCTCCTTCTGCCCTAGCATATGCTTCATATTCCTGATCTCCTCCGAGGCTTGGGACAATTGTTCAGCAAACGAAGATTCAAGAATACTCTTATCCTTATCAGCTTGGCTAGAAGAAGCCTTCTCCACCTCCAGTTCCGCTGTTGTAATCCTCAACTGTCTCCTCAAGGTATTCCTCTCCTCTTCTAAAGCATCCATATCTACCCTCAAGCCATCATATTGTTCTTTCAGATTGTCAAAATCAACTCGCAGCTCTTTCAACTCGTTATCCGAATTTGAAACTCTTTTCATAAGCTCTAAGCCAATAAGGTGCATCTATAAAAAGTACAATGATGAAAACAATTAAACAAGGTAAACTGTTTAGACATGGGAAGACGTACATATGTAAGAATAAGCTACGATGTACCTTCAAAGAAGAATGCACCACTTCATTGGCCCACGTAAGAGTTGTATGGCTGGCAAGTTTGGTTTTCTCTTCAAGGCCGATCAGAGGCTTAAGCCACACCTCAGGCTCGCCCGTCTTTTTGAAAAGACTCCCTTCAACTGGAACCTCAATCACAACCCTCCGCATCTCCCTGCTGGAAGACCCTACTTCCCTAATGGAAGCAGGAACGAAGGGAGCAGCAACAGAAATAGACGGTCCAGGAATTGAAGGAGCCACGGGCACAATAGCAGGCACGGAAGAATCAGGAATTGAAGAAACCATGGGTAGGGAAACGGCAGAAGCCATAACGGCTAGAGGAGCGGGAACAACGGAGACACAAGGAACCGACGAAATTTCTTCTCTTGAAGAGTCGGGGAAAACAACAGTTAAAGGAACATCATCAGGAGCGAGATAAAAACCTTCATGAAACAAATACTCGACAGAATCATGGACTGGGGACTTTGAATCATTTTCAGAAGATGGGGGTCTACCTGCAGACACAGAAGAAAGAATAATGGGGGGACTCGTCGTCCAAAACCACCCGCCTTCTTCGTAACCGGTGTACTAAAGCACCATCTCTCTCTTCTTATTACTCCTCAGAACGGGGATCACCAAATTTTCTCTTTAAGGAAGATGAGCTAGCAAGGATATTTTGAGCCTGAGTCAAAGACATCTTCGGGATAGATGAAGTAGATACCCCACGGATGGAAAACCCTGTCAAAAAGGGAAAAATTAAACGAGAATAAAAGTAGGCTCGGGTAAGACAGGAAGTAAGAAAAACTCCACTTACCATGGGTCTTTACAAGCCAATAGTACTTCCCCGTGAAGTACTTCCAGGACCTTTCTTCAACAGGAGCGACAGACAACATTTTTTCTACCCAATTACGAATACCGGAGACATTCTCAACAATATTCATGATTGCTAAAAATAAAAAAATAGATACAGTGTTAATAACACAATCTAAGTCTAATGAAAGAAGAAAATAGATGCGAACCAAAAAAGTGCTCACGTGCACGGTTCCACTTCTCAGGGAAGGGAAGATTCTCTTCACCCACTAAACCAGCAGTGGGGACAACAACATACCGGAGGTACCAACCTCTGTCTTTATCATCACCAGGGGTTACTAACACTCTTTTACTCCGAGCAGCTAGAGTAAAAACCTCTTGACGAAACAAGACAGGAAAATATAAATGAATAAGGTGATTGAAAGTAAAGGGAACTGAAGCTAAAGAAGCCAAAACTCTCAGACACGCGACAACTCGCCGCACCAGCGGACCAACTTGTCCCAAACAAATATTGAAAAAATGGCAAAACTCGATGATAACTGGATCAATGAGAGGTCTAAACCCTAAGGTAAAAGGATATGTATAAACAAAGGAATAACCAGTCTTATAAGACGTTATCCTTTGATTATTATTCGGGACATAAACAGGGAAATCAAGCCCCCAAGAACACTCTCTACGAACGAGAGAAACGTGACCTTCAGTTATAATAGTTGGATACCTCTCCACACTATCTAAAGAAGCAGCCTAGTCTACAAGAACTAGGTTTTCCCTAGTAAAGACAAACTCGGCGGGAATAATCTCATCAATTTTGGGTTCATGAAGATGGTCATCTTTACCTCTAGACGAAGAATGAGAAGATCTAGCCATAGGAGAAGGCAAAGACATAGCGGAAGGAGGAGAAACTATTGGGGAAGAAGAACCTCTAGAAGGAGTAGATCCTAAATCCCTTAGCCTACCTCCTCTCCGACTCCTAATTGAAGCAGAAGAAGATGCGAGATTTTCCACATCTATTACCTTCTTGGGTTGATTCGATGAAGACATACTTACAGAAGCAATGGAAAATTCTTTACAAGAAAAGAGGCAAGTTATAAAATGTTTCGTGGAAGTAAAGAAAGGAAAAAAAAGGTATTATACCTAAAGACAACCGTCGAAACATGGAAAAACAATGATGGAAAGTCATGATTAAAAGTGTCACTTCGATACTGACGCAACCGCAAAAAGCCCTAAAAAGAGCTAAGTCATTGCAGAGCCAGTCAGAAATGGACACGTAGAAGGAGCATTAAATGGAAGTGACAAAACGACGCCTGTGTACATATAAAGATAAAATGTTTCAGAGAAAAACGACGGCAAAATATTCCCGTCATAAATATGTATCCACTTACCAAATATTAATCGACAAATATATGGTAAGTGGGGGGACTATCTGTATTAGTAAAAAAGAGTCTCACACGTAAGCAAATTCTTGACAACTCAGCTAGTTACGTGGACCAAGGAGAACGCAGCAGATAGACTTGATTCTATAAAGAGGTACGAGACAAAAAGGCATGGTCAATAAACCCACGAGTTCATCAACCACGAGAAACTTAATGACAAAGAAGAGATTCGGTCACAGTGAACCCAGACGAAGTTGCGGGCAAATTCGAGAATCAACAGTTAATGACTTATACGTTACATAATTCCTATACAACATTTACGGTTATCCTTTGCAACGCCTCATTAATGTAATAATTAGCCATTAATAAGCAATCATGACAGAAACCAAACGTTACCCTAGGAAACCCCTAGTTAGAGGGAAGAAATGTAACCCATAAGATCAGCTGAATTCTCGGATACAACCGACTTTACTTTTTGCATACTACATTATTGTTCATTACTTAGTTTGTCGTATTACTTTCTTGATTATCAGTAACCCGCGTTCATCCTAAATAGCTTTGGTCAAGGAATCTAATTCTTTGGTTAAACAATCTCTTTGTAAGTCATTTTGTTCCTGTTCTTAGGAGGTTTCAAGGAATATGCACGAACCTCAAACACTCTCAAAATCCTACAGGCTAGCTAGGTTGGTTAAGGATACTTTATCTACTAATGCTATAGCACAAAAACACTACTTTTATTTCACTCCCACATACTTGTGAAACGACCACCCTATGATTCCCCTTTACCTAAGCCTAACCACATTAACTCAGTTCTTATGTCCAGACTAGCCATACTTGTCACGACCTAATTCTATTATAGGTTGTGATGGCGCCCAACGCCTCCGCTAGGCAAGCGAACAGTGAACTAACCACGTGATTTCTCTTTTTAATAAATTTTCCAGTGATTAAACTTTCCTTAATTTAAAGGGTCTAAGAAAGAACATATTTCAAATGAATAAAGCGAAAGCAACCGAGTGCAATCAGAACTATGGAAAGGAACCAAAATCACAAGTCTACTAGTGTGTGTCAAGACCCGGTGTCACAAGTGTATAAGCAACAAGTAGAATATAAAAAAGAATACTAGTCTACTGTCTGAAGTGCAATTGACAGAAAATACAAGCAAATGAAAGATTACGGTTGTTGCAGAACTGTCTCATAGGGTCATCTCACCGCGAAGACTCAGTCATCAGGGATGCACGCCAGACCGAAATCCATATGCACCTGCCTCTGATCCTGCACATTCAATGCAGAAGTGTAGCGTAAGTGCATAAACAACATGTACCCAGTAAGTATCTAGTCTAACCTCGAAGAAGTAGTGACGAGGGGTCAACTTCGAACTTACTATGGGCCAACAATATAAAATAATATGAAATTCTAATTAGACATGATATATATAAATGACAATGGAACTCGGAGCAAAAAATAAATAAACAATCCTTTCACCGTTAGTAAGAACCAAATCTTTTCCCTCATTTAACTATTTAACCTCTCAAGCCAATGAAACAATATCAAATATAATAGAGTTTCTAGTATTATCACGCACGATTTATGCCGAGGACGTATGGCCCGATCCAAAAATTCATATACATAAACTGTGTGCACTGCCGATGGCTGAGCAACACGAACCTGCTGAGGCGAACGACCCGCTCCCACGAGAGTAGTGGAAATTTACCCCGCTCGCAGAATATACTTGCAACGCGGTTGAACATAGATTTCTCAAGTTACCATAATATCCCTCAATCCTTTCCAAAACAAGAAATTCAACTAAAAACTTTTAACATCTTGAAATCCTCAATCTCAATCTGTTCAGATGATTAGTAAGCATAATTAAATAACGGGATCAACAAAGCATGGTGTAAATCTAGAACTACCTGGACATGAGCATAATTAGCAGCTACGTACTGAGCCTCGTCACCTAGTGCGTACATAGGCCCCACAAATAAAAGCACACATTAATTAAATTCATCTATGGGATTAATTCCATCTTACAAGGATAGAAAGGAGACTTACCTTGTCGCAAAGCGTACTTTCCGGTCCAAGATTGTGCTCAAACCCTCAATTCGGTGTGGTACAATCCAAAACTAGTCAAATGGTTCAATAATAAGTCAATACGTGTTCAAAAGTTCATACTCCAACTATTAAAAGGATTACCCAACCCCAAATGTAGGATTCCTAAAATTCATCCCCCGAGTCCACGTGCCTAGATTCCAGAAATTCAGGAAAGTTGTTACCCGTAACCTCATGAACTTAAATATATGATTTTCACTAAATTCCATAACAAATTTCATGGTTAAATCTCATTTTATCGAATACCTAGGTTTTCACCTAAACCCATGATTTTCACTATACATGTTATAATCTACCCATAAGTTATGTATTTAACTCACATTTGGTAGGAATTACTTACCTCAATTAGTTGATGAAAATTCCTCTCTAACCAACTCCAAAATCGCCTCCAAGAAGTGTAAGAAATGAGCAAAAATGCCTAAGTCCCGTATTAAATGAACCCTTCTGCCCAGCGATTTCCGCTTCTGCGGCTAATTGGTCGCACTTGGGGGGAGCTCATCTCAGATGCGGTCCTCCCTTGGCTGGCCTAAGCCCGCATTTGTGAAAAAATGTCTCGCTTCTGCGTTGCCGCTCCTGGGGCAGAAGAGTCGCACCTGCGTTGGCTCCCGCTTCTACTGTCCTTTGACCGCTTCAGCGATCGCGCATCTACGCCCACCTCGTCTGCACCTGCGATTTCTGGGCTGCTTACACTAGGTCACTTATGCGCCCTTTGGCTCGCACTTGTGGAGGGCTAGCCCTCCGTAGGTGTGCATCAACTATTCCTCCAAATTCTAAATGAGTTCCGTGCCTCGTCCGTTCCCCCCCCTTCCCACCCCCACCCCCACCCGAACGTACCAACAAGTTTGAAATCATAAACGCCCAAACTCTCGGAACATACAAAACAACATCAAAACTAAGAATCACACTCCAAACCAATTGAATCATAATATGAACTTCAAGTTCTTTAATTTACTCTCAATGCGCCAAAACGTTCTTAAACTACTCGGAATGACACCAAATTCTAATTGCAAGTCTTAAATGACATCGCGGAACTATTCCCTGTCTCGGAATTCCATTTGGACCTCGATATCACCAAAACCTACTCCAAACCAAATTTAAAGAACTTCAAAAACCTTCAAAGAGCCAACATTCACTATTAGGCGCTGAAATGCTCCTGGGTCATCCAAAACCCGATCCAAACATACTCCCAACTCTAAAATCATCATACGAGACTGAAGTCAAACTTCGCCTTTCTAGCCAACCTTAAGGAACCAAGTGTTTCGATTTCAACTCGAACCCTTCCAAATCCCGAACTAACCTTCCCCGAAAGCATAAAACAATAAAATCACATATGAGGAGTCTTATTTAGGGGAACGAGATTCTAAAAATCAAAATGACTGGTCGGGTCGTTACATTCTCCACCTCTTAAACAAACGTTCGTCCTCGAACGGTTCTAGAATCATACTTGGAGTGCTGAACAAGTATGGATATCTGCTTTGCATGTCCTCCTCGGACTCCCAAGTTGCCTCCTTGACTGGTTGGCCTTCCACTGAACCTTTACCGCGAAAATCCTCTTGGACCTCAACTAGCGAACCTGCATATCAACAATGACAACTGACTCCTCCTCATAACCCATGCTCTCATCTAACTGAATCATGTGAAGTCTAACACACGTGACAAGTCGGCATGATACCTCCAGAGCATAGACACATGGAAAATCGGATGAACTCCCGATAGACGGGGAGGCAAATCAAGCTCATAAGCAACCTCTCCAACTCGTCTCAACACCTCAAATAGGACTATAAACCTTGGGCTCAACTTGCCTTCCTTCCCGAACCTCATAATCCCCTTCATCGGCGGGACTTTCAAGAGAACCTTCTCACCCACCATAAATGATGCATCACGCGCCTTCTGACTCTTATGTCTGGACTAAGTTGTGCGAAGTCGCTTCTGAATCAACTTTACCTTTTTCCAAGGCATACTTCACCAAATCAGTACCATATAGCTTAGCCTCACCGAGCTCAAACCATCCGATGGGAAAACGACATCACCGACCACATAAAGCCTCAAATAAAGCCATCTCGATGTTGGATTGATAACTGTTGTTGTAAGCAAATTCGGCCAAGGGCAAGAATCGATCCCGCTGCCCTCCAAAGTCAATCACACATGCTCTGAGCATGTCCTCCAAGATCTGAAATGTCCACTTTGATTGGCCGTCGATCTATGGATGGAACGCTGAGCTCAACACGGGTCCCCAACTCACTCTATATTGCTCTCTAGAAATGCAAAGTAAACTGAGGGCCTCTGGCTGATATGATGGAAACAGGCGCACCATGCAACCGAACTATCTCCTGAATATAAATTTGGGCCAACCTCTCTGAAGTATACATAGTCACAATTGGGATGAAGTGTGCTGACTCGGTCAATTTGTCAACAATGACCCAAATTGCATCAAACTTCCGCAAAGTCCGTGGAAACCCAACTACGAAGTCCATAGTAATGCGCTCCCACTTGCACTCAAGTATAGTCATCTGATGGAGTAGGCCACTTGGCCTCCAGTGCTCGTACTTAACCTGCTGGCAATTTAGGCATCTAGCTACATACTCAACTATGTCTTTATTCATCCACCGCCACCAATAATGCTGCCTCAGGTCGCAGTACATCTTTGTAGAACCTTGATGAATGGAATATTGAGAACTGTGTGCCCCCTCTAGAATCCTCTCTCTCAAGCCACCAACATTAAGAACACATAGACGACCCTGGAGTCGCAGAACACCATTCTCGCCGATAGTAACCTCCTTGGCACCACCCTGTAGTACCGTCTCTTTGAGAACCAACAAGTGTGGATCATCAAATTGTCGAGCCTTGATCTGCTCCAATAGTGAAGACTAGGCAACGACGCATGCAAGGACTCGCGCTGGGCTCTGAAATACCCAACCTCACAAGTCTGTTAGCTAAGGAATGAATGTCCGAAGCTAGTGGCCACTCCTCTACTGAAATGAATGCCAAGCTACCCATACTCTCTGCATTTCTGCTCAAGGCATCTACGACTACATTCGCCTTGCCCGAATGATAAAGAATGGTGATGTCATAATCCTTCAGTAACACAAGCCATCTGCGCTGCCTTAAATTGAGATCATTTTGCTTGAGCAAATGCTGCAAGCTGCGATGATCAGTGCAAACCTCAAAGGACACCCTATAAAAGGTAATGCCTTAAGATCTTAAGAGCATGAACAATCGCTACCAACTCCAAATCATGTACAAGATAATTCTTCTCATGGGGCTTCAACTAACGTGAAACACATGCAATAACTCTCCCCTCCTGCATCAATACACAGCCCAAACGAACACGTGAAGCATTGCAATACACAATATACATCCCTGAACCGGAAGGCAACACTAGAATTGGTGTTGTGGTCAAAGCTATCTTGAGCTTCTGAAAGCTCGCCTCACAATCACCTCACCAATAGAACGGAGCACCCTTTTGGGTAAACCTAGTCAAAGGTGTTGCAACAGATGAGAAGCCCTCCACAAATCGAAAATAATAACCTGTTAACCCCAAGAAGCTCATGATCTCAGTCGCTGAAGTGGGACGAGGCCAAATCTGCACTGCCTCAATCTTCTTTGGATCCACCTTAATACCCTCGCCTGATACAACATGCCCCGAGAATGCTACAGAATCTATCCAAAACTGACACTTGGAGAACTTAGCATATAACTTATGTTCCCATAAGGTTTGAGGCACCACTCTCAAATGTTGCTCGTGCTCCTCCATGTTGCGTGAGTAGATCAAAATGTCATCAATGAAGACAATGATGAATGAATCAATATTAGGCTTGAACACCCTGTTCATCAAATACATAAACGTCATTGGGGCGTTAGTCAAGCCGAAGCACATCACTAAAAACTCATAATGGCCATATCTAGTCTGGAAAGCAGTCTTTAGAACATTCGAGTCTCGAATCTTCAACTGATGGAACCCCGATATCAAGTCGATCTTAGAGAACACCATAACACCCTCCAACTGGTCAAACAAATCATCAATACGGAGCAACGAGTACTTGTTCTTAATGGTAACTTTGTTCAACTGGCAGTAATCAATGAACATCTGCATAGTCCCATCTTTCTTCTTCACAAATAACATTGGTGCACTCCAAGGTGATACACTCGGCCAGACGAACCCCTTTTCTAGCAACTCCTCAAGTTGTTCCTTCAACTCTTTCAGCTCTTTCAAGTCTTTTGGAGCCATACAGTACAATGTGATAGATATGGGTTGGGTACCTGGAGCCAGATCAATGTAGAAATCGATATCATGGTCTGGTGGCATACCTGGAAGATTAGAAGGAAACGCATCGGAGAACTCCCAGACTACTGATACTGAATCAATCAGAAGTCTCTACGATAGTATTTTGAACATAAGCTAGATAAGCCAAATAACCCTTCTCGGCCATGTGTCGAGCCTTCATAAAAGAGATGATCCGACTAGGTGTGCTGATAGACAAACCCTTTCACTCCAATCTAGGCAGCGCTGGCATCGCCAAGGTAACAGTCTTGGCATGGAAATCAAGGACGTCCTGATGCGGAGATAACCACTCCATGCCCAGGATAACCTCAAAGTTGGTCATATCGTGCATTACAAGATCCTCTATAGTTTCATAGCCATATAATGTAACATTGCAGGATCAGTAGACCGGATCCACAACAACTAAGTCACCCATTGGAGTGGACACATAAACATGAGTACCCAAGGACTCACGAGGAATATACAGGAAATGAGCAAATAGAGATGACACATATGAATAGGTGGACCCTTGATCAAATAATAACGAAGCATCCATGGCGCAGACAAAAATAATACATGTGATCACGACATTTGAGGCCACTGCATCTGCTCTAGCGGGGAAAGCATAGAATCTAGCTGGAGTTCCACCAGGCTGGACTCCACCTGCATGGACTTCGCCTATGGGAGGAAAGACGGCTAGTGCGACTACTGGTGTTGTTATCATGGGTTGCTGGCCCTACTACACTTTCTTGCCCCGAAGTCTGGACAAAATCTCTTCATGTGGCCAGGATCCTTGTAGTCGTAACAACCCCTCAGAGTGGTGGACTGTGTCCCTGAAGTCTGACCTTGATGTCCTGAATACCCACTAGAATAATCCTGAATAGTTGGTGAGCGGTATGAACTCTCTAGCATGGCACCAAAATATGCGTTGGAAGAACCTTGAGGGCCTGAGTACCCACTGGAAGAACCCTGGATAGCTGGTGGGCGGTAAGAACTCTCTAGCATATCACTGAAATAGGGTCGCGTTGGAGCACCAACCCGAGAAGGTGGTGGTGTTGGGTAGTGGGCCTGCTAGGTTGACCCCTCCAAAAATAACCTTTTCCCCCAGCCGGGGCACCTCTAAACTCTCCAGAAAAACGGAACCGCTTGTCCCACTACATCTGCTCTCTACCTCGCTGACGGTAACCCTCATTCCTCTGAGCTATCTCCACAACCAGCTGATAAGAAGTACCCATCTCGACCTCTCGGGCCATAGTGGACTGAATACCGATGCAATCATGCAACAAACCTTCGTACTCTCTCAACATCAGTAGGAAGTATCATAAGTGCATGGCGAGACAACTCAGAGAATCTTGCCTCTTAGTCGGTCACTGATATATGACCCTATTGGAGCTGCTCAAATTGACACCGCAACTCTTACCTTTGGGGGTGGAATATACCTATCCAAGGAAAGGCGTGTAAACTGATTCCAAGTCATGGGAGGAGAACCTGTTGGTCTACCGAGAAGATGTGTCTGCCACCACCTACGGGCCATGCCCTCCAGCTGGAAAGTAGTGAAATCCACACCCTATCAATGAAGTCCTGGGTATCCTCATGTCACTCACCCCCGAAGACAGGAGGTTGAAGCCTAGTCCATCTATCCAATAGCTTCTGCGGCTCGCCAGTCGCAACTGGTCTAGGCCCAGGTACAACTGTTGCAACTGGCTTGGCTCCGCCCATGGCTAGTGTACCCATGAACTGATATACGATATTTGTATGCTCAGGAGCCTGAGAAGTAGGGGTTTGTGCTCCCCCTCCCGCTTGGGATGTGATTGGGTATGCTAGAAATATACCATCCTGGGTTATAGAATCCATGAACCATAGCATGCGGCACATAAACTCCTAGAAGCCCGATGCTGACATGAAATCTATCGGGGCTGGCTCTGTTGCAGGCACCACGCCCAGCTCCTCAACAATCGGATCTTCTACTCGATCCGTTGGTGGTATGGCTGGGGAAACTCTAGGACGTCCTCGTCCCCTACCTCGGGTTGGTTCCCTCCCCTGGCCTCTACCTCAGCCTCTAGCAACATGGAGAGCAGTTCCTCCCGGTTTTGGAACATCTGTTGTGCGCATTCTCACCATCCATGAGAGAATAAGAGAAAGAAACATAGTACACCATCAACTACACAAAAAGAGATGAAGAAAGAGTAGTTTCCTAACACCGTATAGCCTCTCGAAGATAAGTACGGACGTCTCCGCAGCGATCCACAAGACTCTATTAGGCCTTCCCATAACTTGTGAGACCTACGTAAACCTAATGCTCTGATACCATGTTTTCACGACCCAATTCTATTATAGGTCGTGATGGCACCCAGCGCCGCCGCTAGGCAACCTAACAGTGAACTAACCACGTGATTTTTCTTTTTAATAAATTTCCTAGTAATTAAACTTCCTTAATGTAAAATATTTAAGAAATAACAGATTTCAAATGAATAAAACGAAAGCAACTGAGTGCAATCATAACCATAGAAAGTAACCAAAATCACAAGTATACTAGTGTGTGCCAAGACCTGGTGTCATAAGTGTATGAACAACTAGTAGAATATACAAAAGAATACTAGTCTATTCACTATTGTCTGAAGTAAAATAGACAGAAAATACAAGCAAAAGAAAGATTTTGGCTGCTGCAGAACGGGATCAGAAGGGCAGCTCAATGCGAAGTCTCGGTAGTGACGAGAGGTTGACTTCGACACTTACTATGGTCAATAATATAACATAATGTGAAATTCTAATTATACATGATATATATAAATTACAATTGATATCGGAGCAAGAAATAAATAACAATCATTTCACCGTTAGTAAGAACCAATTTTTTTCCCTCATTTAACTATTTAACCTCTCAAGCTAATGAAACAATATAAAATATAATAGGGTTTCCAGTATTATCACGCACGAATTATGCCATGGACGTACGACCCGATCCAAATATACATACACATAAACTATGTGCATTGTCGTGGGTTGAACGACACGAACCATAAATGTATCTATTAACTTGTCGAGGTGAACGACCTGCTCCCATTAGAGTAGTGGAAATTTACCCCCCTCACGGAATATACTTGCGACGCGGTTGAACATAGATTTCTCAAGTTATCATAATATCCCTCAATCCTTTCCAAAACAAGAAATTCAACTATAAACTTTTAACATCTTGAAATCCTCAATCTCAACTCTATTCAGACGATTAGTAAGCATAATTAAATAACGGGATCAACAAAGCATGGTGTAAACCTAGAACTACCCGGATATAAGTATAATTAGTAGCTATGTACGTACCATCGTCACGTATTGCGTATGTAGTCCCCACAAATAGAAGCACGCATTAATTAAATTCATATATGGTGTTAATTCCCTCTTACAATGTTAGAAAAAAGACTCACCTTGTCTCAAAGCCTGCTTTCCGGTCCAAGATTGTGCTCAAACCTTCAATTCGATACCGAACAATCCAAAACTAGTCAAATGGATTAATAATAAGTCAATACATGTTCAAAATTTCACATTCCGACTATTAAAGGGATTACCCAACCCCAAATGTAGGATTCCTAAAATTTACCTCGGAGCCCACGTGCCCGGATTCCAGAAATTTTCGAAAAAAGTTGTTACTCATAACCTCATGAACTCAAATATATGGTTTTCACTAAATTCCATAACAAATTTCGTGGTTAACTCTCATTTTTATATAAAAAAGACCTAGGTTTTCACATAAACTCATGATTTCCACTAATTTATATGTTATAATCTACCCATAAGCTATGTATTTGACTCACATTTGGTAGGAATTAGTTACCTTAATTAGTTGATTAAAATACCTCTCTAACCAGCTCCAAAATCGCCCCAATAAGTGTAAGAAATGAGCAAAAATGCCTAAGTTTCGTATTAAAGAACCCTTCTGCCCAGCGATTTCCGCTTCTGCGGCTAATTGGCCGCATCTACGAAAACTTCATCGTAGATGCGGTTCTCCCTTGGCTATACTAAGTCCACAATTGCAAAAAAATGGCTCACTTCTGCGATGCTGCTTCTACGGCAGACGAGTCGCATCTACGTTGACTCCTGCTTCTGTGGTCCTTTGACCGGTTCAGCGATCGCACATATGCGCCCACCTCGTCTACACCTGCGATTTATGGGATCCCTACATTGGGCCGCTTATGCATCTTTTGGCTCACTTATGCGAGCTCGCACCTGCGGCTAGCCCTCCGCGGGTGCGATTACACAAGAAGCCTTGTGCATCAGCTATTCTTCCAAGTTCCAAATAAGTTTCGTGCATTATACGTTTAACACCCGGGGCCTTACCCGAACGTACCAACAAGTTTGAAATCATAAAACTAACTCGCTCGAACTCTTGGAACATACAAAACAACATCAAGACTAAGAATCACACTACAAACCAATTAAATCAAAATATGAACTTCAAGTTCTTTAATTTACTCCCAATGCGTTGAAACGTACTTAAACTACTCGGAATGCCACCAAATTTTGCGTGCAAGTCTTAAATGACATTACAAAACTATTTTTGGTATCGGAATTCCATTTGGACCTTGATATCACCAAACCTACTCCAAAACAAATTTAAAGAACTTCAAAAACCATATTAGGCGCTGAAATGATCCCGAGTCATCCAAAACCTGATTCGAACATACCTCCAAGTCCTAAATGATCATACAAACATATTGGAACCGTCAAATCCCGATTTCGAGGTCGTTTACTCAAAATGTTGACGGGAGTCAAACTTAACCTTTTAATCAACCTTAAGGAACTCAAGTGTTCCGATTTCAACCCGAACCCTACCAAATACCGAACTAACCATCCCCGCAAGTTATAAAACAGTAAAAGCACATAAGGGGATTCTTATTTAGGGGAACGAGATTCTAAAAAGCAAAACGACTGGGTGGGTCGTTACACTACCAACTGCCAAAACTACAATCATCCCTAGAACTAAGAGGACCATTTCACTTGCTGAAATGCAAGTTAAGAGATCAAAAGGTCTATGTTACTTATGTGATGACAAGTACACTCCTGAGCACAAATGTAATCTTCCTAAATGATTATTTTTCATGGATCTGGAAGTGTGTGAAATTGAAGGTGTGGAAGAGGTTAGCCCAACATCTAAAGGAAGTGAATCTGTTGAAGGATGGAAAATTATGGAGAATGAAACTCCTATGCTCTCTTTACGTGCACTGAGTGGTTAGCAAGGGGCTCAGACCATCCATGTCATGGGATACAGTGATAAGAGACCTATAAAAATACTCATTGATGGGGGCAACACCCATAATTTTATTGATGAGGGATATGCTAAGAGGTTGGGATGCAAGATCTACCCAAATAAGGTTAGTTATGTAAGCTTGGGAAACAATAATATAGAAGCAACTTCTTGAGTGGTTAGAAATTTTGGGTGGATGCTACAGGGCACAACTTTCACTTCAGACTTGATTGTGTTCCCGTTAGGAGATATGATCTTGTTTTAGGGGCACTATGGATGAGGACTCTAGGACCTATAACTATGGACTGCTTTGAATTAACTATGACTTTCAATTACCAAGGAAATCCCCATTTCTTGGAAGGGATTTCAGAAGAATGCAAGGTATCTAGTCCAAAAGCTGTGAACAAGTTGACAGGGGAGAAAGTTCAATCCTTTATGTTGTAGCTAAGTGCAAATGGGTTTATACCAGAAGCTAGTGGCCAACTTCAAACTCCTCAAACGGCCAAAGATGGTAATATTCTAGCTCCTATTGAACAACTTCTCTTGCAACATCAACAGTTGTTTGTTAAACCTACTACCTTGCCTCATCATAGGGGTGCATTCGGCCAAATGATTCCCTTGCAACCAAGGACTAAGCATGTGAATGTTAGGCCATATAGACATCTAGCTATGAAGAAGTATATCATTGAAAAATTGGTCGAGGAAATATTGCATCAAGAAGTGATACAATACAACAACAACCATGTTTCTTCACATGCGGTATTAGTGGGAAATAAAGATGGATCGTGGAGATTATGTGTGGACTACAAAGAACTCAACCAATGCACAATCAAGGATAAATTTCCTATACCTATTATTGATTATCTCTTAGATGAGCTAGCTAGGGCAACTATTTTTTCAAAAACTGACTTAAGGTCAGGTTATCACCAGATTCGAATGGTCATTGATGACATTCCTAATACTGCCTTTAAGACTCATATGGGTCATTATGAGTACCTGGTTATGCCCTCCGGGTTAACCATTGTCCCTTCCACTTTTCAGTGCCTTGTGGATCATTTGTTCCAGCAATTCCTTAGAAAAATTGTCCTTGTTTTCTTTGATGATATTCTCATATAAAGTGTGACTCTCCAAGATCACCTAGTACACATATAGCAGGTATTTGACAGTATGGTTGCTAATGGCCAATTCTTACCACTCTCAAACAATTGAGAGGATTCCTAGGTCTAGCTAGATATTATCGGAAATTCATCAAAGGGTATGAGATGATAAGCAGGCCATTGACTTAGTTACTCATAAAGAATGAATTCTTGTGGTCTCCTATGGCTGAGCAGTATTCCTGTGCTCTAAAGGCATCTCTAACTTCTGCTCATGTATTGGCATTACCAAACTATAATATTCCCTTTATAGTGGTGTGAGAAATCACGGGAGAAAAATAATATTCTTGTGTTGTCTTCAATGATACAATGAGCCCTCTATATATATACAGACATTACATGTCCTACTCCTAGTACACATATGATTAGGGTTAGTGTTAT
>MDKH01187300.1:0-24505 GCA_005239495.1 Nicotiana undulata | reverse complement strand
ATGCACGAGGGGACATTCCGTGCCGAGTGATTGTGAGGTTTTGCACGAGGGGACATTCCGTGCTGAGTGTTAATATATATGCACGAGGGGATATTCCGTGCCGAGTGTTAGTATATATGCACGAGGGGACATTCC
Source organism: Nicotiana undulata (assembly GCA_005239495.1). NCBI lineage: Eukaryota > Viridiplantae > Streptophyta > Magnoliopsida > Solanales > Solanaceae > Nicotiana > Nicotiana undulata. Next base: position 24,370 of record MDKH01187300.1, on the reverse strand, counting down.
GTGCCGAGTGACTGTGAGGTTATGCACGAGGGGACATGCCGTGCCTTTCCTGTTCATTATATGTTTGAGAAGCTATATTTCTTCCTTGTCTTTACGTTTCATTTATTACCTTGTACTGCTGTGTTAGCATACTGTTACCCCATCTCCCCAGCATGTTCTCCCCGTATCTGTCTTACTTGCTTATTTCTGTTGCCATTTTTCCTGCTATTATATAAAATTGCACAGGTACATATGTAGTGTTGGTCCTAGCCTCGTCACTACTTCGCCGAGGTTAGGCTCGACACTTACTCAGTACATGGGGTCGGTTGTACTGATGCTACACCTGCACTTCTTTATGTTGTGCAGACTACGCAGCCGGACCCGGAGATCACTGACGATCGGAGCATCTCATTCAGTCACACAGGAGACTCGAGGTAGACCCGCAGACGTTCGTGGGCCTTGACGTCACCTTCTACTTTCCACTTTCAGCTCTGTCTTACTTTGTATTTCAAAGACAGTCTTATGCACTTATTTCAGACCTTTTGTTTGTAGTAATCTCTTAGATAGTCCGTGGGTATGTGAACCAGTTCTGGGATTTTTTTTATGGGTTTCATTTTGGAAGTGTTATGTTGTATTTTGGTTATTTTGTAAACTTCATGTGGTGGGCCATCGAAGCCTTAGTTATCTTGTTCGTATTTGTCGTTAGTGAGTTTTATTCAGTTCAAACGTTGGCTTGTCTAGCGGGTTCAATGTTAGATGCAGTCATGGCCCGAAGGTGGGATTTCGGGTCGTGACATCCTTCTTCGTGATTGCGGGACTTCCTTCGCGATCACAAAGCACACCAACACTAGAAAAAATCTTCCAACTTTGAACATATTCCGGGTGGTCGGAAACTTACCCGAGACCACCTCAAATTGTACCAATAAGTCCATAAATAAATTTCATAGCTACTCAAGGTCTCAAAACACATAAAATAATTTCGCAACCAACAATCGCACTCCAAACCAAACTAATCAGTTTCTACACTTCAAACTGCTTCCAACTAACTCCGAACATGACAAACCATACTTAGATAACTCAGAATGAAACCAAATTCACACACAAGTCCGATATGACAAAACGAACCTATTACTAGGCTCAAAATTCCAAACGAGATCAGATAACACCAAAGTCCACTCCAAGTTAAACTTAGAAAACTCTAAAATCTTCAAAATTCCAATTTCTAACAATAAGCGCCGAAAAGCTCCCGGTCCACCCGAAACTCGATCCGAACATCCACCCAAGTCTAAAATCACCATACGAACCTATTGGAACCTTCAAATCCCAATTATGAGGTTGTTTACTCAAAGTGTTGACTTAAATCAAGCATGGCCACCTTAGGCCAGTATTATAGAACTATGTTCTGAATTCAACCCGAACCTTTCAAAAACCAAACCAGCCCTCCCTCCTAGAAGTCATAAAATAGGAAAAGAACATTAAAAAGTGTTATATAGGGGAACGAGGTTCAAGAAAGAAAAATAGTCGATCAGACCGTTACCAGCTTCTGCCCAGAAGTTATGCGGCAACTTACTAGCAATTAACATGGTTCTATCAATTTCTTCTAAAGTCCTATTTTTTATTTCAGCTACTCCATTTTTTTGTGGAGTTCTAGGAGCAGAAAAATTATGATATATGCCATGTTTAACACAAAATTCAGAAAACTTAGCATTCTCAAATTTAGTACCATGATTAGACCTAATTGATGCAAGTTGATTACCTAGTTGTTTTTGAGTTTTTCTAACAAATGAAGAACATGTCAAATGTTTCATCTTTAGATGTTAAGAACAATGTCCAATTAAATCTAGAGTAATCATAAACAAGCATTATAACATATCTCTTACCACCTCCGCTCATTGTCCTTATTGATCCACATTGATCCATATGGACCAGTTCCATCCACCTGATAGTACTCACCATTTTCTAACTTTTGAAAGACGATTTTACGTACTTCCCCCTTGCACAAAACAATCTTTGTCTTCCATAAACTTGATATTAGGCAGTCGTATCTCCAAGTCCTTGGAGACTAGTTTGTTAAGTTGATTTAGGCTAGCATGCCCAAGTCTCTTATACCAAAAGAGGGAATCGTTATCGATGATAGTAAAGCAAGTGAGTTCATTATCTATAAGTGTGGACAGATCCACCACATATATATTATTCACTCTTCTTCCCTTCAAGACTATTTATTTAGTGGTTAGATTAATCAAAAAATATTTTACAGAGGTGAAAGCTACAATATTTCCTCTACCACACAGTTGTGAGATACTTATCACCCTATATATCAATTCATCTATTAGGTAGACATTCTCAATTGAGTGGGAGTCATATTTACCTACCTTCATAACTTCAATAATCTAACCTTTCTTTCCATTTTAAAAGGAGACATTACCTCATTTATACGTCACAAGTGAAAGGAACTGGTTCTTATTTTCTGTCATATGCTTTGAGAAATTACTATCCATAAACTATATTTGGTTTCTTTCCTTCACTTGGACCTGCAAAAGATAATCAAGGGTTAGTTTTAGGTATCCAAACTAGTTTGGGTTCCTTTCTATGGGCAAAAAGATATATCAAATTTTTTTTTGCCTAACTTTGCAGCCTATTCTTTCTTAGAACAAGTTTTTCTTCTCCTTAGACTTGCTTTATCTTTTGCTATACATTCACTTCTAAAGTATCATGTGTTACCATAGTGAGTGCAAATATTATTCTCAAGTAATGTTAAGTACTTATTTTTGGGATCCCATTGAATGTAGAGCTCCCAAAGCCAAGTCCCTTTTTATTGCTGCTATGGTGTTCTTGTGGCCATGAAAGTTCATCGAAGTACCTATTCCATTTACATGTTCTATCAAGGTCATGTTTACCTTTGTCAAGTCCTATTTCAAAACTTTTAAGATAACTTTAATTTCAAAGTTTCACCAGCTATTTTCTTACATGTCCCTAACTTTAATTACAAAGTTTTAGATCTAAGTTCTAAGATACTTGTATCAAGTGCAAGAACCTGGTTCACAAAAATGATATTTGCCTTTTCAAATTTACAAGCCTTCATTTACGGATATTTGCACTCCGCTTTCAAAAAGACACACTCATTTGACTGTTGTTCCTTTTCATAACTTACATCCTCAAATTCATTAATTAAAGCTAACAACATTTCAGATATCTATATTTAGAAAGGAATTTGATTTTATCTTTTTAAGGAAGTTTACCTCATATTTTGCATCAACTTCTTCTTCAGATTCTCCAACATCCATAAGAGCTCTTTCATCATCACCATCATCATCATCATCAGAGTCCTCATCTAAACTATCTTTCCAAGAAACAACTATTACTTTGGTTGACCCTTTGTTGTAGCTTTTCTTAGCATGAACTTGTTCCTTCTTCATGTTCCTTCTTTCAGATCCCTCATTTTTCCATTCGATCTCCCACATAAGATAGTTATTGATCATGTGATCTGGTTTACCACATTTGCAGCATCCATCAGTCACCGGATTTATGTTCCTTTGGCTTTGTTATAGTTTACACCCTTTGAAGGAGCCTTTTCTCTCCTCAGGTACTTTTTGAAATCCTTAGTGATAATTTCCATTTCGTCATCTTCAAAATTAGAACCCTCAGTGATTCTGAGTGCTAGACTCCTGTCCTTCTTAGGTACGTCCATCTTCATGGTTTGTCTCTTTAGCTCATAAGTTTTGAGATCTCCAATCAACTCATCTAAGGGAAGTGTAGCAATGTTCTTTGATTCCTGAATGGCAGTGATATTACTTTCCCAAGTGATTGGTAAAACCCTAGTTAGGATTTTCTCAAACCTTTCTTATCTAGTGAGAATCCTTCCAAGAAACCTCAACACATTTGTCAAAGTAGTGAACCTTGTGTACATCTCCTGAATGGTTTCTCCATCCTTCATGGCAAAGTTTTTATATTGTGTAAACAACAAAATTTCTCTTGATTTTTTCACTTGATTTGTTCATTAGTGAGCCACTTGTAGTGTGTCCCATATTTATTTATAAGTAAAGAAACCTTAGATTCTGTTGTACTCATTAGGACCAAGTCCACAGATTAGTCATTTCTTGGCTTTAGCATTCTTCGCCCACTTTTTAAGATCACCAACATTGCAGTCAGCTCTTATTTTTGGAACATCCTCACCTTGGTCATTTTTCTTGAGTGTTGATAATAGACCATCAGTGATTATGTCCCACAACTCATAATCTTCTGCATGTAAATAATGTCTCATCCTCTATTTCCACCATGAATAGTATTGGTCACTAAAGAGTGGTGGCCTAGCAGTGGAATGTCTTCTACAGTTTCTAGGTGGTGCACTCATCTTGATCTTTTTCTATGATGTTAGCTTATTTAAGGATAACTGGCTTTGATACTAATTGATTTTTTATATTTCAATATCACACAAGAGGGGTAGTGATTTGATTGATACCCAATTTTTGCATTCATTAGATTATCGAAGGATCTAGTTCTTCGATGTATTCCTTATACTTCAATTGCAGAATAAATAATGCAGAAAATAAATAACACAGGAACATTTTACGTGGAAACACCCGGCTCAAAAGGTGAAAAACTCACGACCTACTCTTCTAGTAGGATTTTCCCAAACACTTCACTAAACTCTGGGCCAAAACAAAGTTTACAAGCTTTGCGAACCTAAGGATTAAACTCGAACCCTTGTAGTAACACGCCATGGGATATTGTGACTACTTCAAGGTAACTCTAACTTGAATAAGACAACTCAAGTATCTAGTACAATTGCTTCTAAAGAAGGTTGAAAGGTACAACTTAAAATCTCCTACCACACTTGAACTTGAATTAAAGACAGATACATATAATTGGTTCTACAATCTGATTCATGTAGTTTCAAGTTCGCACCCTTGAATCTCACAGGAATTGCTCATAAAATGCGTTGCTATTTTTCTCTCAATTCTTGCTTTATTTCAGCATGTGTGCCATCGTGTAAATGCGAACAACATTGATATTTATAAAATTAGTAGAATAAGAGTAACTACAAGTCTGATGCTTTACTTTTCCTTGGTGAAACAGTTCTAGTTAACTTGAATCTCTAACTCTTTCCTTATCCTGGATAGAGTTCTTCTCAAGTAAGGAGTACTACTCCTTATAACATATATAATCTTTTCATTCAGGTATTATCAGAAATAACCACTTATACTTATCTCTAGCACGTGCATGTCTTTTGCTTGATTCTGACTGTGACATATGTACGGTGTTGATGTTAGGTCAAAATGCAATACTTCCAGTACATTACTCGCCCTATATTTTGTTGTTTTAGTGATTAATTGTGCGACATTTGAGCTAAATTATGTTGTTTTATGTGTAGGAATATCATAAGATATTTTCGAATGAGAGTGGCACAAAAAGAAGATATGAATGCAAGAAAAGAGCTCAAAAGTGTCACGACCCAAATTCCTACTCAGGTCGTGATGGCGCCCAACACCGAAGTCAGGCAAGCCAACACTAGTTACTAACAAAATTACTTAAACAAATGAGATGTTCAAATACTTATCCAGTTTTAATTTAAGCAGTCCTTAAATGAAAGTGAGGAAGTGAGGCAATGTAATTTAAAGTAACTCAAAATCGTTTGCCAGCATAAAACAGAGTAGTATAACACTAGTGAATCAACTACGTGTGCCAAGACCTAGTGTCACAAGTCCACATGCGACTAGTGGAATATACAAATAGACAAAATGAATGTACGGCTGTCTGAAAGGGGGTAGATAGAAATATCCCAAAAGTAATAGGATCTCCACAGTGACGCTGTAGAACGCCAGGAAGAGCAGCTCACTGTGTAGTCAAATCCCGGTAGTACTCTCAGCGATGAACACCCGAATGGTGACCAGGTGCAACAACCTCGGAATCTGTACAATTAAGTACAGAAGTGTAGCATGAGTACATATAAACAAATATGTACCCAGTGAGTATCCCGTCTAAACTTGAAGAAGTAGTGACGAGAGGTAGACGTGTTACTCACTAGGGTCGTTATCAATAATATGATTTAATGAATTTAGACAGGAATAACATTTATGGAAAGCAAGTAGACATGGAGCATCAGTACATAAAGATGACGATCAACCTGCAAGGTCCAAGTAACCATATTTAATAAAAATCACAAGTTTCTTTCCCACAGAACCATTGAATTGGTAAGAATAATAATAAGACTCTCAATCAAGCACATATCATATAATATGTCGAAGTGTACGGCCGGAGCGACGCATAAATTTATATGTGCACTGCCAAGGGTCGAGCGGCAAGAACCATAGATGCATCTATTACCCCGCTCGCGAATCTATCATGCGACGCGGTTGACATAAATATAAGGCTACCTCGCTCATGAATTATACATGCGACACGGGTGATCGTATACATACACAGAATTATCAGGAAATTCAGGAATTTATCATGGATCATTCTTAAATTCAAGGATTTAAGCACTTAAACTTACACATAGCTTCCGAAATTCTCATGTCAATTTCAAGGATAATAAGCAACCAGGAACACAAGTAAGGATGCAGGTAAGGCACATAGAGGCATGCTTGTGAAATCCTAAATTCTACCCGACACAAAAAGGTAGTAGCTATGCACGGACTCTCGTCACTTTGCGCGTACGTAACCCCCGCAAATAAGGACAAATTCAATCGTTTACATTTACCTATAGGGACAATTCCCTCTTACAAGGTTGGAAAGGAGACTCACCTCGCATAGAATCTACTTCCCGGCCAAGAACGCGCCTGAAACTCCAAACTTTACACCCGAGGACTCGAAACTAGTCAAATGATATATAAATACGTCAATGCATGCTCAAGGTATGGAAATTCTCCTACTTATTTAGTAAATTCACTATTCTTGAAGAAATCCCAAAATACACCCCCGGGCCCACATGCTCGGATTCCGGAAATGTTCGAAGATAACACTCACCCATAGACTAAGGATCATTAATATGTAAAATTTATATGATTTCATGGTAGAAAAGTGGTGAAATTCCCTAAAGTTTATCAACCCTAGGTTTTCACTCTATCCCCTATGATTTCCACTATTTAGATGTTAATCTACCTAAGTTTTGGTGTAAAAATCTAACATTTAAATAGAATTTACTTACCTCTTAGTATCTAGGTTGTGGAGAGTTCTTCCCAAGCTCTCAAGTCTTCAATGGAGGTGTAAAATGGAAAAAATGAAGGAAATCCTGTGTTTAAGTGAAAGTGCATTGCCTGGCCTACAGGGGTTCCGCACCTGCGACTCAAGGACCGCACCTGCGGAGTTGGATACCGCACCTGCGAAATTAAATCCGCACCTGCGAGGCTGGGACCGTAGGAGAGGTCCCACACCTGTGGTCACACCAGCTCAGGTGCACCAGCTGCATTTTCAGCTTGTTTTTGGCCTCGTGTGGTGTCCGGGAGGCACCTAGGCCCACCCGAGCCCCCGTCCAATTATACCAACAAGTCCTAAATCATAATACAAACTCGCTCGAGCCTTCAGAACACCCGAAACAACGCTAAATCTCAAAATCACCCCTCAAAACCCCTAGGATCAAACTTAAGAATTTCTAAGTTCTTGAATTCGGTTTCAATGCGCCGAACTGACCTATACTACTCTGAATGACACCAAATTTTGCAGGCAAGTCATGAATGACATAACAGAACTATTCCCAGTCTCGAAATTCTGTTCGGACCTCAATAACATAAAATCACGTTCCAAACCAAATTTCAAACTTAAGGAAACTCTATTTTGCTATTTGGATCGAAACGCTCCCGGGTCATCCAAAACCCATTCCAGACATATGTACAAGTCTGAAATCATCATACAAAGCTACTGGAATCATCGAAACTCGATTTCGATGTCGTTTACTCAAAATGTTGACCGAAGTCAAACTTGGCTTTAAAAGCCAACCTTAAGGAACCAAGTGTTCCTTTACTATTCCAAACACTTCCAAATCCCGAACCACCCGTCCCCGTAAGTCACAAATCACGATAAGCTGCTACAGAAAGTATCATCATTTGGGGGATCGAGGTCCGAATACGCAAAACGGTCGGGTTGTTACAAAAAGCATCAAGTACCGAAAGTGTGCTATAGACCAGGCTTCGCGAGGTTTATAGTCAGGTTAACCACGCTATAGACCAGGTTTCGTGAGGTCTATAACCAAGGTTACCGCACTATAGATTAGGCTTCGCGAGGTCTATAGCCAGCTTAACTGCGTTGTAGACCAGGCTTCGCGAGGCCTATAGCATGGTAATAGAAAAGCGCGAGTTAAAAGAATCCAACTCGGATTTGGACTTGGGAATTTAGACCCTAACATATAAATACGTCCCAAATTATTTGAAAAAGGGTTGTACACTATTTTAGAGAAGAAAATGGCTAGAGAACACGCTGGAGCAAAAAGCAAATGAGTTTTCCCTTCTTACTTCTCTATAGTTTGTTGTTTAATGTATTTAAACATCATGGTGATTGTTGATACATTTATGAGTAGATAAACTTTATAATCCAGCGTTTAATGGAACCTATTGGAGGGTGATTTTCTACTACATCTAATATAAATTTGCCTTTGATTTTTCTCTACTTGTTCGACTATATTTTCATTTTTGTTGATTCAATTCCGTTAACTAGTAAATTATTGTAGTTGCTCGATAGAGAGCTACGACACCCAAGTACTCACGATTGGTAGAGAATACTTAGGCGTATTTATAGGAAACGTGGTGGGAGATATTCCTACATAAGGAAAATCATAACCCTAGACTGTAACGACCCGACTGGTCGTTTTGAGCTCTAGCGCGTCGTTCAGCAGTTTGAGGTCATGAGCAGCTTCATTTCATGTATTATGATTCGTACGCATGGTTGAAATTGAAATTCGGGAAGTTCGGGTGGATTTGGAAAGAGAATTCTCATCTCAGAAACCTTAAGTTTGAAGAATCGGCTAAGAGTGGAATTTCATTTATTTTGGGGCATCCCTTCTTAGCCACAGGTCGAGCTATCATCGATGTGTGTGAAGGAAAGATGACAATGCGGGTTGGTGATCGAGTGGAGGTGTTTAATGTCTATAAATCACTCAAATTACCAGTCCACTATGAAGAGCTATCCATGATTACTGTGGTGGAAAGCAAGGATGTATCAGTGGTTCCCTACATGTGTCCTGTGGACCCTCTTGAGCAAGTTTTGGTGGGAGGTGAAGAAGATAGTGAATATGAAACAAGGGGAGAGATTGAGAATTCTCTTAAAGTATCCTGCAGTTACATCCACAAGCTAGGGAAATTCGAGGAGTTGAACAAGCCTGTCACTCTAACCCCTCCTAAGCCTTCTATTGAGGAAGCTCCAAAGCTGGAACTTAAACCTCTTCCAGCACATTTGCGCTATGCTTATTTTGGAAACTCTGAAACATTGCCCATGATCATCTCGTCCAGCCTGACCAAACCACAATAAGAGAAATTGCTCAAAATACTTCGTGAGCACAAAAAGGCAATAAGGTGGACCATTGCAGATATCAAGGGAATCAGTCCCTCATTTTGTATGCACAAAATCTTTATGGAGGAGGGACACCGCCCGAGTGTTGAGCATCAGAGGAGGTTAAATCCCATCATGAAAGAAGTGGTGAAGAAAGAAGTCATAAGATTGCTGGATGCAGGTATCATCTTCCCTATTTCTGATAGCAACTAGGTGAGCCCGGTTCAATGTGTGCCCAAAAAGGGAGGGATGACCGTGATTGAGAATGAGACGAATGAGCTGATTCCTACCCGCACTGTTACGGGATGGAGAGTTTGCATTAACCATCGAAGGCTCAACAAGGCAACCCGCAAGGATCACTTCCCTATCCCCTTCATTGACCAAATGTTGGACAGATTAGCTAGACATGAGTATTGTTGTTTTCTTGATGGGTACTCCGAATATAATCAAATTTTCATATGACTAGAGGATCAGGAGAAGACGACGTTTACTTGTCCTTATGGCACCTTTGCCTTCAAGCGAATGTCGTTCGGTCTTTGTAATGCACCAGCCACCTTCCAAAGATGCATGATGGCTATTTCACTGATATGGTGGAAAAATTTGTGGAGGTGTTCATGGATGACTTCTCGGTCTTTGGTTCATCTTATGATAATTGTTTGACAAATCTGGGCATGGTGTTGGCTCGTTGTGAAGTAACAAATCTCGTCTTAAATTGGGAGAAGTGCCACTTCATGGTGCAGGAAATCATCGTTTTTGGGTCATAGAGTGTCAAGGAGTGGAATCGAAGTTGATAAGGCAAAGGTGGACGCAGTTGAAAGACTACCTCCACCAATTTCTATGAAGGGTGTCCGGAGTTTCTTGAGACACGCAGAATTCTACAGACGTTTTATTAAAGATTTTTCTAAAATTGCTACTCCTTTGTGCAGGTTGCTGGAAAAAGATGTCAAGTTCAATTTTGAGGAAGCCTGCCTGAAGGCATTTGAGAAGCTTAAGAAGAAATTGGTGGCTGCCCCCATAATTGTTGCACCTGATTGGTCCGAACCATTTGAACTCATGTGCGATGCAAGTGACCATGCAGTGGGGGAAGTGCTCGACCAGAGGAGAGACAGGGTGTTTTACTCCATTTAGTATGCGAGTAAGACCCTTGATGCTGCACAGCAGAATTACACCACCACTGAAAAGGAGCTGCTAGTTGTGGTGTGGGCCTTTGAAAACTTTCGGGCGTACTTGGTGGGAACAAAAGTCATAGTCCACACAGATCATGCAGCAATCAGGTATCTATTTACAAAGAAGGAATCCAAAGCTAGATTGATGCGCTGGGTGTTATTGTTGCAGGAATTTGATGTGGAGATACGAGACCGAAAGGGCACTGAAAACCAAGTAGCGGACCATCTGTCAAGGCTGGAAAATCATGACCATGTGGAGGAGGGTGGAGAAATCAAAGAAGTGTTTCCTGATGAGCAACTTTTTGCTATAACCCAAGACCCTCCTCCATGGTATGCTGACTTTGTGAATTATCTGGTGAGTGGGGTACTTCCCTCGAAAAGGGAATCTGAGGCAAGGAAGAGGTTCTTACGTGATGTGAAATATTACTACTGGGATGAGCCATATTTGTACAAAGAATGTGGTGACCAGTTGATGAGGAGATGTATTCCTGACAAAGAGGTGGAACTCGTGTTGTATGATTGTCATGCCTCACCCTATGGAGGCCATCATGGTGGCGATAGAACAGCGGCGAAAGTGCTACAATCTGGGTTCTTTTGGCCAACTCTATTCAAGGACGCCCACGCGTTTGTTAAAAAGTGTGACCAGTGCCAGAGAACGGGAATGATCACGAGGAAGCACGAGATTCCCTTGAACAATATCCTGGAGGTAGATATTTTTGATGTGTGGGGGATAGATTTTATGGGTCCATTCCCAACATCTAGAGGTAACAAATACATTCTACTAGCAGTTGACTACTTGTTGAAGTGGGTGGAGGCAATCACATTGCCAACAAATGATGCCATGGTTGTAGCTGCATTTGTGAAGAAGAACATATTCTCGAGATTTGGGACTCCACGTGCCTTAATTAGTGATGAAGGAACATATTTTTGAAATCGGTTGTTGAATAACCTTTTAGCTAAATATGGAGTCCGTCATCGAGTTGCGACTGCATATCACCCTCAAACAAGTGGACAAGCTGAGGTCTCCAATAGAGAAATAAAGCAAATATTGGAGAAAATGGTGAGTGTGAACATGAAAGATTGGGCTGCAAAGCTAGATGATGCCTTATGGGCATATAGAACAGCTTACAAAACGCCAATTGGGGCGTCACCGTACAAATTGTTCTATGGGAAGGCGTGTCACTTGCCCGTTGAACTCGAACATAAAGCATATTGGGCCATCAAAAAGCTAAACATGAACCTTGAAGCCGCGGGTGAGAAAAGATTGCTGCAGTTGGATGAATTAGATGAGTTCAGGCTGCACTCGTATGAAAATGCCAAACTTTACAAAGAGAAGATCAAGTGATGGCATGACAAGCACATTAAACCACGACAATTTGAGTCAGGCCAACAGGTATTGTTATTCAATTCTAGGCTGAGGTTGTTTCCTGGAAAGCTAAAATCGAGATGGTCTGGCCCGTTTGAAGTAGTAAGAGTCACTCCTTATGGTGCGCTTGAGTTGCGAGCTATACATGGTGAAAGAACATTTTTGGTGAATAGGCATAGAGTCAAGCACTATTGGGGTGGTGCCATGAATCGTGAGAAGACCAAGGTCATGCTAGCTGATTAGTGGGGCGAGACTTTGTGTCGTGCCGCGACGTTAAATCAGGCGCTTCATGGGAGGCAACCCATTGATTGTTTTACTCGTCGTGCCGCGACGTTAAATCAGGCGCTTCATGGGAGGCAACCCATTGATTGTTTTACTCGTCGTGCCGCGACGTTAAATCAGGCGCTTCGTGGGAGGCAACCCATGGTAGTAGTATTTTCTTAACATGATTTTTTTTAGTGTGCAGGATAGTTGTGGAGAGTGTTGAACAAAATCCTGGGGCATAGAACAAATCTGGTGAAGTGAAAATGAGGTTAAAACTAAGTAAATTTCAAAACCAAGCTGAAAAGCCTCAGAAGATCGTCACTGCGGCGCGACCGCGGTAAAAGTTCCTCTCTGGACCACGGCACGACCGCGGCAAAATAGCGTCTTTGAACATCACCGCAACCGCGGTCGACCGCGGTGAGATCTATCACGCCCAGGTATCATGGCCCCCCGTAAGCGCAGAAACACTGCCAGCACATCAGCACGAACCTGGGACGTAACCCGTTTTGAATCCCAAGAGGCAGAGGACCGGTTCCACGCTAAGGCTGCCAAAAATTGTGTCGTGGAAGTGCCAATAGACCGGGAAGCCCTGCAATCTAAAAACCCTGCCATGTATGAGGAGATCCGAAGGCAAGGGTTGAACTTTTTATTTGAGGAGCCAGAGACTGCGAACATAATGATGGTCCGGGAGTTCTATGCGAATTGCCCGGAACATATGCTTCGATCGGTCACAGTTAGGGGCAAAGTGGTGGATGCCTCTGTGGAGGCAATTCGTCGGGTCTATAAGATATCGCGGTTCACCGGTGAAGTCGATTACTACCTGGCCTACCAATCTCTGGCGGTCAATTGGAACATGCTGATTGAATCTATATGTCTGGGTGGGCAGCCTAACTTTCACCTGGGAGGCCAAGTGCTGGTTCACCGTGATTTGTAGCCGTTTCTTTCCCTCCAGCAATACTACTGATGTGAATGGACCGCGGGCTGTGATGGTGTGGTGCTTCGTCAATGGGATGGACTTTGATGTCGCCCAGGTGATTGGGGATGAAATGATGATCAGGTCCCCACTACTGACCAAAGGGTTCTACTTTCCCTCCCTGGTCACGAGGTTGTGCAGATTGGCGGATGTGCACGAACACCCCAGTGACGGGAAATTGCCGAAGAAGGCTGCCTTCAGAGCGACAAAGATAAATGTGGGCAAGGACGTTGCAGTGCCCATAAAAATTGATGATGATGATGCGGCCCCACCCTCTGCTGCACCACCACGGAGGTCCCATGTTGGGGCAGGACCCTCTTGGTCCCAGTATGGCGCCAGAATGCCCACCTTGGAGGAGGATGTGGCTCTTTTGCGCACCTCCGTAGATAGCCTTCACGTCTGGTTGGATGCGATGTCCATGCGGTAGGCTAATTCGGAGAGCAGATTCATGGCGTGGTTCCGCACCATTGGCAGGGCCTGCAATGTGGACCCAGCCTCCATTTCTGACTCCGATTGAGCTTCAGGGATACTTTATTGTCATTTGTCATGAGGGCATGCCATATTCTTATGTGTGGGATGGGAGACTTGTTTGTTGTTGTTGTATAGTTGTATAGGTTAATTGATTTGTGTATATATTGTGTTTGTTTTGTTTTGTTTCATCGTCTTGGGCCGAAGATGGACACCTTTCAACGGGTCTTTTGAGGGCTTAAGTCGAACAAAAAAAAATTGCAGGAGACTCTTCCTGATGACGGACCACTTAGACAGTCTTCTTGAGGGAAGTAGTCTAAAGAAAAGACCAAAAAGATTTTTTATTTTCTTTTTAAGTAGTGTATAAATTCCCCCTTGGTTTTTCTTTTGACCACGGTTCTTTTCCAAGGGTTTAGCTTGAACCGGGTTAGGTAGATTTCTTTGTAGTAGTTAGTAAGACTCTGTTGGGCTTAAAGGGTAAAGGCAAGAATGTACCCTGCAGTGTACACACCTGAAAATAATCAAAACAAACCCAAAGGTGCGACGCTTAGGCTCACTGGTAGACTCTTGTATTATGCCTTAAATTTGCACACTGTGTCTAACTTGAATACGCACTTGAGTGTGTTGATGAACCGATTCGGAATGGATTACGTGCCATGTGTGTGTAAGTGATTACGTTTTATTCTATGTCTGTATATGATACCTAGAACTTGCCCTGTGTGTGTACGAAGCGAAATAGAAGTTTGTTTTGGTCTTAGAAAGGACATAGGCACTTCTAATATATATATATATATATATATATATATATACCATAGTTAACCCCGTTGAGCTTAAAGCCTGTTTCTTTGATAACCATGTAACGACCCATATCCATGTGTTTGAATAGCTCGGTTGTTTGAACCCTGTATCCCCTATGAGCACTTGAATTGTTAGAAAATATATAAAAAAGTTTAAGTGTGGGGTGGTGGTGTGGTCGGGAGGGAAATCATGGAAACAGAATGAAAGGTGCAATAATATAAAAGAAGTGAAGCCACTTCAAAAAAACAAGAAGAAAAAGGACAATGAACACACTTAGTCCTTGATATTGAGTGGCACGAAAAAGGTAGTTTCACCTGAGAATAGTGGGATGATTATGAAACAAAATGTGGAAAACAAGTGGCTGAGCAAGAAAATTGGGCCTAAAGTGGAAGTAAATGTATTAAAAGTTCTTAGGGAGGTTAGTGACTATACTTATATGTATCCTACCCGTCCCTTAGCCTACATTACAACCAAATAAATACCTATTGATCTTAGACTAAATGAACTCGATTAGTAGAGTATTACACTACATGCAAGCTTATGGAGTATCTAAGTGACATGTGAATGTTCTTTGTTGAGAGTGAGTGAATTCTTTCCATCTAAAGTTCCTGTTATTTCTAATTTTATCATTGTGGAACTTCTCTAAATTGTGTGATGTGAGGGCATGTAATTCAGGAAGAAAAGGTAAGTATTCACCTCTGTAAAGAGTATCTTGAGAAAGCAAAAGTGTGGCATGTCATGTAGAGTCTTCTTTTGAGGTGTGGTTGTTGCACAACTTGGGGTGTTCCTGTAAAATGCTAGGTGTGGCACAAAAGAAAAAAAAGAAGGGTAATGCTTAAGAGGATTAGGCCTTAGAGTGTGGTTTAGCTGCTCGAGGAAGAGCAAAGGTTTAAGTGTGGGGTGTTGATGATAGGTGAATTTAACTATAATTATGCCCCTAATGAACCAAACTTTGTGTTGTTTTAATGTAAATATTGATAACAAAATGCTCTGATTGGTGTCTTTTGTGCTTTGCAGGTTACATGTCACGAGGAGAGGACATTGGAGAAAATTGGAGTCAACTATGGAGATTTGAGGCCAATCACAGTGATATTCATGAATTGCACTGAACGTTAAGCGAGAAGAGAACTGAAGGCAGGCCACCGCGACCGCGGTGGAAGGATCTGAAGCCAGAAAAATTAGCCGACCGCGGTCCTGCCGCGACCGCGGTCCTGCCGCGACCGCGGTGTATCGCTGGAACTTCAGGGACTAAAAGTGCAAACACGGGATTTTATTTCCCCAAACCCTATATAAGTGTTAGAATTCCGCCCAAGAAAGGGGAGACTAGTTTTTGAGCAGCAAATTAGAGAATACTTCATTGTGAGAAGAGATTGGAACAATTAGACCTTCAAATCTTCTTCTTTCATCTATTATTTTGAGTAGTATGATTTTTATTGGGTGTTTGTCATATTTGAGCATGAGTGGCTAAACACCCATTGTTCTGGGGTTGTGATTAGCCATGAATATTGTGTTTCGACATTAATTTGACTTTGATTATAATTCACTCAATATATGGTTGTTTCTTCAATTCTGTGTTTAATTGCTTAATTGTTTGGCCAGCAGTTAGGTTCTATATACTATCTATGCTATGCTTGGGAAATCCGTGTATAGATCAGGGAAGAGTTGAAGAGAGCACGATCTTAACCCTCAAGGGGAGCGGATTTGTGGTTAAGGATAGGAATATACCTAGTCACCGTGCTTAATTAGATATCGTAATCGTAATGCATTCTGATAGATTAATTTCATAGGAATATAGGCGTTAATCTATTGAGAATAGGTGAGTAGTGCTTCGGGAGAAGGCTATGAGAACAGCTATCGACTAATTAGCAACCATGAGTAAATTATATGAAAGGGAGAATTAATTAGAATACAATACGAATGGTGAAAAAAATCACAACCCTAGAATATTTGTCTCTACTGAATACATATCAACATTTCGTTACTTGATAATTAGTAAATTCCTAGAATTGTAGTTTAGCATAATTACACTATTGGATCTTATTTTGGCTTGGTTGAATAACAATTATAGTGAAGTAGTGAGTAGTTTATACAAGTCTCTTTGGGTTCGACAATCCGATTTATCATTATATTACTTGTACGACCACGTATACTTGTGTGTGCGTTTGGGAGCAACAAAACCCCGATCTGCCAAGCAGACATATATTTACAATACCGATTAGGTTTACACCTAGGTTAAGGTTACAACCCTAGGCTTTCTTCTATCTAACAAAACCTCAAAACTATTTTAATTAATACTTGTTTGTTTGCTTACTTAAAATCATTAGCAGTTTAATTTAACAAAATTAATACAGACTTTTGTTCGGAAGTCAAATCTAGTTATTTCGAGTTTCTTTCTTGAGTAGTTACCTTAACATGCAATTTAAACTTCTTGTGGATTCGACCCCGACTCGCATTGGGTTTATTATTGTAATGATCATTTCATATTCCCTTAATTAGGGTGTGAATTGGACATGATCAATTTTTGGCTCCGTTGACGGGGAGTTTACAATGTTAGCTATATACTTGAGTTTATTTCTTGAAGTACATTCTTTTAGTTTCGTGATTCTAACTTATTGAAGTGATTGTAGGCTCCAAATGTCGAACAACTAGCTTAGAAACACACCATTGGGAGAGGTTGATGGCGAAGAGGAACAACTTGAAGAAATGCCACAAGTTCCACAACAAAACCTCTGAGGCCGTGGGCAACAAGACAATGTGCCTCCACCTCCATCATCTCCACCACCATCACAACCACAAGCGGTGCAACATCGGATTTTTCTCAATGAAGGGTATGTAAGTGCCATGGTCCCCCCTCGCATTAGGGCGTGCAACTTCTAAATTACCAATGTGATGCTCACTTTGCTTCAGCAACGAGGTTATTTCACTAGGGCGCTGAGTTAAAATTCTTACAAGTATTTGAAAGGTTTTGTGGACACGTATTGGGGAAGCAACAAATAAATGTTTTAGAAGATGTATTGCGATTAAGGGCTTTTCCCTCCTCACTAAGGGGTAAGGATTTAGATTGGTTGAAATTCTTGCCTAATCATCCTATTCATAGTGGTATGAATTGGCGGCGAAGTTTATTTCAAAGTTCTTTCTCCTGGGCATATGGAAATTCTACGGTATGAAATATTGGATTTCAAGCAAGATCCCAATGAACCTTTGTATGAAATACTGGCTTTCAAGCAAGATCCCAATGAACCTTTGTATGAAATTTGGGGGCGATATCAGACTATGGTAAGGAGTTCCTGAACAATGATATGACTGAAAACATGATCCAACAAACTTTTTATCATGATATTAATATCATAAATCAATGTGTGGTGAATCAATTGGCCAGGGGAAACTTCATGACAACACCTTATGCGAAGACATTTGAGATTCTTGATGAGATGGAGAAAACTTCTTCGGGTTGGCAATCCCGAGCTTATGTTCCCAAGGTGATACCAACATGATTCATCTTCATAAAGAATTGCACGACCATGAGCAACATATTGCCGAACTGACCACAACCATGACTCAACTCGCTAAGGCTCAACTTTATCAAACTCAAGTTCTTAAGAAAGTTCATGCTATGGAAGGGGTGAGTGTCTTGACCAACAAGAAGAGGACTAAAGGTCCCCAAGTTTAATATCGGGTGGAGACTTATGAACATGATGATGGTTTCTATAACCATGATGACTCTCATCAATATCAAGAAGAAGGGGTACAATTTGTGAACAATTACCAAGGGCAATAGAGCAATTTTCAAGGCTACAATCAAAATCACTAGCGTTCTAAAAATAATCAAGGAAACTAGGGTAATAACAATCAAGGGAATTGGCATAACAAAAACAACTACGTGAATTGGGGAGGTAACAATAAAGGGAATTGGGGGAAAATAATAATCATGCAAATCAGAGTTTGGGTTTTCAAAGACCCCCAAATGTACCAATAACTGAGCAACCCACCTCCTTATCTTTTCCATGATTTAAGTTCTTCAAGAAATGAGATGGATCGTATTGAAATATGTTCAAGTGAATGATGGAAAATAATGCGGATTCAGATGCCCAACTTGATTCACATACCACATCAATCTGTAATCTTGAACTTCAAATGGGGAAAATCTATGAAGATCTTAATACTCATCCTAAAAGTGCATTACAAAGTGATACGACGGTGAACCCATAAGGTGGTAACAATACATATCATGTTATGGAGGTTATCACAAGAAATGAAAGAGGCAAGAAAGTAGCCACCTAAAATGAAAAGAAACTTGTAAATGATGACCAAATGTTCCAAGAGGAGAAAATCCCACAAAATGATTTTTTCATGATGACGTCCGGATTGATATTGATGATAGTGTGGAGGAGACCTGGGAAGAGGTGAACCCGTCTTGGGAATCCATCATTGACATGCCAGATCCAGTGGTACAAAAATCCAAGGCACCATTTGCTAAGCCTCCACCTCCTTACCCTCAAAGGCTTGCTAAACAAAATGGTGAGAACCAATTCAAGAAGTTCATTCAAATTATGAAAGGTCTCTATTGATGTACCAGTGGTGGAAGCTTTGGATCAAATGCCCGGCTACACCAAGTTTATGAAAGATTTTGTGACCAAGAAGAGGTTGATAAACTTTGAAGCAATCAAGGTCACTCATCAAGTGAGTGCAATTGTTCATTCCATAGCTCCTAAGTTGGAGGATCCCGGTGCTTTCACAATTCCTTGTACTATTAGAAGTGCCGATTTTGATAAAGCTCTTTGTGATCATGGGGAAAGTATCAAGTTTATGCCATATTCGGTGTTCAAGACTTTGGGGATTGAAAAACCAAGACCCACATCGATGAGGTTGCAAATGGACGATCGCACAATGAAGAGATTGTTGGGAGTGATTGATGATGTATTAGTCCGAGTTGATAAATTTATTCTCTTGGTGGACTTTGTGATTTTATATTCTGAGGTTGATTATAAAGTGCCTATCATTCTTGGAAGGCCTTTTCTTGCTATGGGTAAGGCCCTTTGTGATGTTTAAGCTAGGGAACTCACTTTCCGGGTTGGTGATGAACAATTTTCATGTGGACAAGTCTATGCGTCAACCAAATAGTAATACAATGTGATCTTTTGTGGATTTGTTGACCGATGTCATTGTTGATGATACTAGTGCTACAATCAATGTCGGTGACATGTTGGAAACCTTTTTGCTCAACTTTGCTAATGATGAGATGGATGGTTTCATGGAATGTGTGACTTCATTGTAAGGTATGGGATCTTACAACTATGCACCCCGAAAGTTGTCATTGGATCTTGAGAATATGAGGACTCCTCCTACAAAGTCATTTCCACCTCACTTTCGGTATGAATTTCTTGGCCCTTGCTCTACTTTACCGGTTGTTATTTTTTCTTTTTGACTAACGTGCAAGTAGATTCCACATTGGCGCTTTTGCAAAAGAGGAAGATATTAGGCGAACTTTGGCGGACATTCGGGGTATAAGCCCTGCATTTTTCATGCATAAAATCAAGTTGGAGGATGATGCTAAAGCTTCCATTGAATATCAAAGAAGACTCAACGAGGCATGCAAGAGGTGGTCAAAAAGGAGATTATCAAATGGTTGGATGTCAGGGTTGTCTACCCCATTTCTAATAGCTCATGGACTTCTCCGGTATAATGTGTCCCAAAGAAGATGGGAATGATGGTTATTATCATTGATAAGAATGAGTTGATACTTACAAGAACGGTCACCAGTTTGAAAGTTTGTATCGATTATCGTAATCTAAACAAAGTCACAAGGAAGGATCACTTTCCCCTTTATTTCATGGATCAAATGCTTGATAGGTAGGCCGATCATGCCTTATATTGTTTTCTTGATGGCTACTTATGATACAACAAAATTATTATTGCACCAGAAGACCAAGAGAAAACCACCTATATATGTCCATATGATACTTTTACTTTCAAACAGATGCCTTTTGGATTGTGCAATGCACCATTGACTTTTCAACGATATATGATGGCTATTTTTATGGACATGGTTGAAGACTACCTTGAGGTCTTCATGTATGACTTTTTGGTGGTTAGGGATTCATTTTATTATTGTATTGATAATTTGATAAGGTGTTATCTAGATGTGAGGAAACAAATTTGGTATTGAGAGAAATGTCATTTTAGGGTTGAGGAAGGCATTATCCTTGGCTATAAGATTTAAAAGAATGGCATTGAAGTGTGCAAACATTGAAGTTATTTCTAATCTTCCACCCCTACCTCGGTGAAGAGTGTGAGGATTTTCTTGGGCCATGCAGGATTCTACTCGCGATTTATCAAAGACTTTTCTAAAGTGGTGAACCTTTTGTGCAAACTCCTCGAGAATGATGCCAAATTCCATTTCAATGATGATTGTATGAGAGCTTTTGAACAATTGAAGCTCAAGTTGACAACTACTCCTATCATTACATCTCCAAATTGAAGCTTGCCATTTGAGCTCATGTGTGATGCAAGTGATGTAGCGGTTGGGGCTGTTTTGCAGCAACATATCAACAAAGTTTTTCATTCGGTCTACTATGCTAGTAAGACCATGAATAGTTCCTAAGTCAATTATACCATTACGAAGAAGGATCTCCTTGCCATTGTGTTTGCTATTGAGAAGTTCTTCCCATACTTGATGGGTTCTAAAGTTGTTGTCCACATACATCATGCGACGCTTAGCTATCTTATGAGAAAAAAGGAATCTAAGGCTCGTTCGATGAGATGGGTGCTTTTATTTCAAGAGTTTGATATTGACATTCAAGACTAGAAGGAAATTGAAAATAAAGTGGCGGACCACTTACCTCGTTTGGAGGAGGAGGGGAGGACACGTGATGGCCTTGAGATCAATGAATATTTTCTCTATGAGAAACTCTTATCACTTTCATTGAAAGAGGTACCGTGGTTCGCGGATTTGGAAAATTTCCTTGTGAGTGGTATCATTCTGGAAGAGTTCACTTCAAACTAAAGGAAGAAGATCAAGAGGGATAGCAAAGACTACCATTGGGATGAATTATACACTTTGTGGATTCGCACAGATGGGGTAATTAGAAGATGTGTGCTGGAGGAAGAACAAGGTGATATTTTTTGGGGCTAGCCATTCTTTGCCCTATAATGGCCATCATGGTGGAACAAGAACAGAGGCTAAAGTCTTTAGTTGTGGTTTCTGTTGACTGACTCTCTACAAATATGAAAATGAGTTGGTGAGAAGATATGATGAATGTCAACATGCCGGCGGAATTTAAAAGCAACATGAGATGTCCCTTGCAACCATTTATGAGATTGATATCTTTGATGTTTGGGGAACTGAATTCATGGGATCATTTGTGAGTTCTTGTGGAAACACCTACATTTTTGGCCATGGTGGATATTTGTCTAAATGAATTGAAGATGTTTCTTTACCCAATAATGAGGCTAGAAGTGAAGTGGCTTTCTTGAAGAAATATATTATCACAAGGTTTGGCACTCCGCACGCAATCACAAGCGGTGGAGGGTCAAATTTTTGCAACAAGGCTTTTAATATTTTGTTTGGAAAGTATGGAGTCACTCACAAAGTTACTACTCCCTATCACCCAAAAGTAAGTGGTCAAGAGGAAGTTTCCAACCGTGAGATAAAGAGTATTTTATCCAAGACGGTGAATGCAAATTGTCAGATTGGTATAAGAAGCTTGATGATGCTCTATGGACATATAGAATGGCTTACAAAACACTTATCAGAATATCTCCATACCGGTTGGTATCATAAAATCTTGTCATCTTTCGGTGGAATTAGAGCACAAGGCAATGTGGGTCTTGAGGAAAATAAATTTTTACTAGTTGTAGCCGCTAACTTGCGGGTTGCATATCTGAATGAATTGGATGAATTCCAATACCATGCATATGAGAGTTCGTCCTTGTACAAAGAAAAGATAAAATACCTTCATGACAAGTATATTTGGAAGAAGGAGTTCAAGGCCGATGATCTAGTGTTGTTGTTCAACTCAAGGTTGAGGCTGTTTCCCGGGAAGCTTAAGTCAAAGTGGAGTGGTTCGTTTGAAGTTGTGGGTGTGACACCCTTTGGTGCTTCGGACTTGAATAACAAGGACAATGAAATATTCCAAGTCAATGGCCACCGAGTGAAGCACTACTTGAGAGAAGTTGGTGAAAGCCACGTGGCGGTAGTACTCTACTTAAATTGAGGATTCTATAACATTGTATTGTGCCACGAGGTTAAATAAGGTGCTTATTGGGAGGCAACCCAAGTTCTTTCCTTTTTCTCTTTTAGTTATATGTTGTTTCTTGATGGGAAACTGCGGGCCACACTTTTATTTGTTCGGCCAGAAAATGCAAATCACAAAAAATTGCTCGCGATCACATACTTTACATGCGGACCGCATTTGCAAGAGGCTGCCCAGGTGCTAAGTTGAAGGTGCTCTGAATTTTTCTCCCCACAGTGTGGAGCCAACTTTGCGGTCATAGGAGAGCACTATCAGAGAAGTCATTTAAACTATAGTGACAGAAGTGCGGCTGCACTTGAAAAAGTGTGAACCGCACAACTACAAGCTCTCCACCACCCAAATAGCAGAGTGCGGACCACATTCAGAATTTGCAGACGCACTTACCCTCTTTTTGACCTAGCCCACACGTGAGTATAAATTGAACAGTAGTGTAACGACCCAGACGGTCATTTCGTGTGTTGGGACTCCATTCTTGTGAATGACTCTTCCCATAGCGACTACTCGTGCCTTATGACTTGTGTGGGCCGGTAGTTCGAGATTCGGAAGTGTTTTGGCCAGTTCAGGAACACTTGGTTCCTGAAAGCTAGCCTATTTGGCTGATTTTTGTTCCGAGCAGCATTTTGAGCAAATAACCTCAGAATCGAGTTCTGACAGCTCCAGCAGCTCCGGATGATGATTTCGGACTTGGGAGTGTGTTCGCCTCGGGTTTTTGATGACGCGGGAGTATTTCGGCACCTGAATTGGAGTTCAGGATTTCATGTGATTTGGAATTCAGCCTGGAATTGGACCTCGTGATAGCATGGTCCGAATGGAATTCCGGAACAGGCAATAGTTTCGTACAATCATTTATGACTTGTCCGCAAAATTTGGGGTCATTCCGAGCAGTGTAGACCCGTTCGGCGTATTGATGAGCCGTTGAAATTTTTCTTGAAATCCTAAGTTTGATCTAAGGGGTTTTGGAGAGTGATTCTTGGTTTGAATGATGTTTCTAGTGTTCTGAGAGCTCGATCAAGTCCGTCACGTGATTTGGGACTTGTTGGTATAATTTGTCGAGGGCTCGTGTGGGCCCGGGGTCTCCCGGACCCCGACCGGGATAAAAAAAACCAGCAAATGAACTGCTGGTGGGAATTTACTGGTGTGACCGCACCTGCGGTCCATGAGCCGCAGGCGCGAGGTTCGCACCAGCGGAATTTCCCTCGCAGGTGCGGCTCCTTTCGCATGAGCGACCTTCTCTCCGCGGGCGCGGCTCCGCAGGAGCGGTAAAAGCCCCGCAGGTGCGACCTTTCCTAGGGGCCCAGGCCATCGCAGGCGCGGCTCCGCAGGCGCGGACAAAATCCCGCAGGTGCGGAAACTGCTGGGCAGTTTCATTTAAAAGGCCAAGTCGCGAATTCATTTCCTAAAATCACATTTCTTTCATTTTTGACGACCCCAAGAGCTCCAGAACAGATATCTTGGCCTAGGAACTCAGGTAAGTGATTTCCGTAACCCTCCGCACGAAATATCTTCCGTTCTTTCAGAATTTCCTCTTCCTAATTCATGGAAATTCATAAGATTTTGTTTTGGGAAGAAAGATGGGTTTGATGTTATTGTGAATTCTGATTTTTGGGCCATTGAGGGATGATTA
>ML258801.1:0-15324 GCA_005239495.1 Nicotiana undulata | reverse complement strand
TTATATATATATATATATATAAGAATTTTGATACTATCATTTGATATATTTTTAAATACTACTTTTATTTAATATGCTTTAGGTTGAAAGAATTTATTTAAAAACATATCACAATTTAAATATGATTCTCTAGCATCATTTATTTTTTAAGTTTCAACAAGTTAATGAAGTGACACATAATTTACCATACTATACCATGATAACTAATTATTTGTAAATAGTTACTAGCTAATACTGGGCTATCGAATTAATAAGTATTGTATCTCGTAAACTTGGAAAACAAATATTTAGGAAAATAATTATAATTTTTTTTTGGACTATTATATAATAAAGACATAACAAAAGTTAATACATAAATACTTTTAAATGAAGACTTATTTAAAATTTAGAATCATAGCAGTCTTAGGGATAACATACGATAATTTTAATTATGACATAAAATACTTTCAATTTAATGATTAATGTTTGAGAAAAAAGTAATTTTGAATAGTCAACGATTTATTAAGAAAAATTGAGGATTTACAAGGTTAGTTACACACAATTGCATAAATTTCTATTAGGCGAGCCCGGTACGCTGGGCGTTGGGTGTGTTCGGGGCGTAAGCCCCGACGGCCGAGACGTAAGTCTCACGGAACTAATCCCCACACATAAGCCCAGGGGCGTTTTATGAGTGCTCCGCCCCGAGGCGAGCCCCGGGCGAGTTTCAGTTCTGCCTTTTAAAACAGAGCCTCTAGTATCTGATAATGCGTTTGAACTGTCCGTCCATCTGAGGGTGAATTGCTATGCTCAACTCAACTCGAGTACCTAACTCATGTTGTACGCCCCTCCATAACCGTGATGTAAACTGCGTAACCCGATCAGATATGATATATACCGGTACGCCATGAAGCCTGACAATCTCGCAGATAAACACTCGAGCCAACTGCTCGGAAGAGTAAGTAGTCATCACATGAATGAAATGAGCTGACTTGGTCAGCCTGTCCACAATCACCCAAACTATATCAAACTTCCGTTGACTCCGTGTAACAACGAAATCTGTATTAATCCCCTCCCATTTTCTCTTCGGAATCTCTAACTTGTAAAGTAATCCACCAGGCTGCTGATGCTCATACTTCACCTACTGGCAATTTAGACACTGGGCTACATATTCCGCTATGTCCTTCTTCATTCTCCTCCACCAATAATGCTGCCTCACGTCCTGATACATCTTCCTGGCACCCGAATGAATGGAGTACCGCAAGCTGTGAGCCTCATGATGAATTAACTCATGCAATCCGTCTACATTGGGCACACATAGCCTGCCATGCATCCTCAATGCACCATTATCTCCAATAGTGACTTCCTTAGCATCACCATGCCGAACCGTGACCTTAAGGACGAACAGATGGGAGTCATCATACTGGATCTCCCTAATACGATCATAAAGAGAAGACTAGGAGACAACACAAGCCAAAACTCGACTCGGCTCAGAAATATCCAATCTAACAAACTGGTTGGCCAAGGCCTGAACATCCAATGCCAATGGCCTCCCTGCTGCTGGTAAATATGCTAAGCTCCCCAAACTCTCTGCCCTACGACTCAAGGCATCGGCCACCACATTGTCCTTCTCAGGATGATATAGAATAGTGATATCATAATTCTTAAGCAGTTCTAACCACCACCACTGACGCAAGTTAAGATCCTTCTGCTTGAACAGATGCTGCAAACTCCAGTGATCAGTGTAGATCTCACAAGGGACACCGTACTAATAGTGCCTCCAAATCTTCAAGGCATGAACAATAGCTACTAAATCAAGGCCGTGGACAGTATAGGTTTTTTCATGTACCTTCAGCTGTCTGGACGCGTAGGCAATCGCCCTACGGTCCTGCATCAACATCGCGCCGAGACCAATCCACGACGCATCACAATAAATAGTATAAGGCCCCGAACCAGTAGACAATACCAATACTGCGGCTGTAGTCAAAGCTTTCTTGAGCTTTTGAAAGCTCTCCTCACACTCCTCTGTCCATCTGAACGGAGAACCCTTCTGGGTCACCCTAGTCATAGGTGCTGCTATAGATGAGAAACCCTCAACAAATCGACGGTAATGCCCCGCCAAACCAAGAAAACTCTGGATCTCTGTAGCTGAGGACGGTCTGGGACAACTCTGCACTGCTTCCACCTTCTTCGGATCCACCTTGATCCTCTCACTCGACACTATGTGACCCAAAAATGCCACTGAATCTAACCAGAACTCACACTTTGAGAATTTTTCCTATAACTACTTTTCTCTCAAGGTCTGAAGCACATTCCTCAGGTGCTGCTCATGATCCTCCCGACTCCGGGAATACACCAGAATGTCGTCAATAAACACAATGACGAAAGAGTCAAGATATGGCCGAAATACACTGTGCATCAAATGCATAAATGCTGGTGGAGCGTTGGTAAGCTCAAATGACATTACAAGGAACTCGTAATGACCATACTGAGTCGTGAAAGCAGTTTTCGGGATATCTGGTTCCCGAATCTTCAACTGGTGATAACCTGAACGCAACTCAATCTTGGAAAACACTCTGGCATCCTATAACTGATCAAATAGTTCATCAATACTAGGCAAAGGATATCATTTCTTCACTGTAACTTTGTTCAACTGGCGATAATCAATGTACATACACATAAAACCATCATTTTTCTTCACAAACAAGACCGGAGCACCCTAAGGTGACACATTGGACCGAATGAAACCCTCATCAAGCAATTCCTGTAACTGTTCCTTCAACTCCTTTAACTCAGGAGGGGCCATATGATATGGAGGAATAGAGATGGGTTGAGTGCCCGGCAACAAATCAATACCAAAGTCGATATCTTTGTCGGGCAGCATCCCTAGAAGATCAACTGGAAATACATAAGGGAAATCCCTCACTACTCGGATGGAATCAATTGTAAGGGTATCAATACTGACATCTCTCACATAAGCTAGATACGTGCCACACACCTTCTCAACCATTCGTTGAGCTTTAAGAAATGAAATAACTCTGCTGGGAGTATAATCTAAGGTACCTCTCCACTCTAACTGCGCTAAGCCTGGCATAGCCAGCGTCACGGTCTTGGCGTGACAATCAAGAATAGGATAATGAGGCGGCAATCAGTCCATGCCCAAGATAATATCAAAACATACCATATGAGCAATAATAAATCGACTCTGGTCTCAAATCCACTAATAACAACCAAACACGACCGATACACACGGTCAACAACAATAGAATCTCCCACGGGTATAGACACATAAATAGGAGAACTCATAGAATCACGGGATACACCCAAATATGGAGCAAAATAAGATGACACATAGGAATAAGTGGAGCCTGGATCAAATAAGACCGACACATCTCTATGACAAATCGGAACAATACTTGTAATGATAGAGTCGGAAGCAACTGCCGCTGTACGAGTAGGAAGAGCATAGTATCTGGCCTGGCCTCCCCCTCTAGGGAGACCTCTACCTCCCCGATCTCCACCTCGAACTGGCTGAGCAGGTGGAGTGGTAGCCGGTTCTGTGATCATAGCCCGAGGACCCAGTGAAGCACGCGGTGCTTGAGAAGTCTGTGGAGGTGCACCCCTCCTAAGTCTGGGGCAATCCATCATCATATGGTCACACTCAAAACAAGCTCTCGGAGGGCGTGGCTGCTATGGCTGGCTCGGGCCAGGTCTGAAGGATTGATCGCTGAAAGCACCTCGTGCAGGAGGCACACTAGATACTGGCGGTGCATTATAAGGCTCCTGGGGCCTAGGAGTAGCCGGAATACCACTGGCGGCTGGAAGAGCTGAATGAACAAGGCGACTGACATAGCCCCTACCATGTCAAACTGCAGTCAGGGCACGAGTACCGGTATAAGTGCCAGTCTGTCGAGACCTCTTGGCCTCACTCTCCTCTTTCTCCCGAGCAAGCATGCCCTCCACTCTCCTAGCAATACTCATAACCCGCTGATACGAGATATCCATCTCCAACTCCCGGGCCATGCTAATCTTGATGCTGGGATGGAGCCCCTCAATAAATCGACGAACCCTCTCTCGAATTGTAGCAACCAAGGCCGGTGCACTTCTAGACAAATCACTAAAACGAACTGCATACTCTAACACAATCATAGCACCCTGTCGCAACTGCTCAAACTCAGCGCGCCATGCATCTCTGAGGCTCTAGAGAGCGTACTCCCTCAAAAACATATCCGAGAACTGAGTCCATGTAAGTGAGGCTGCCTCAACCAGACTGTCCAACTTATAAGCATGCCACCATTTTTCCTCTTTCGCGAACGCGAGTTCCCTCTCGTGAACGCGTAGCTTCAGCTGACAGGACCATCGCGAACGCGACGAGTAAATTTCTGAGGCCTCAATTGTTCCATTTTCTATACGCGAACGCGTTCCCTTATTCGCGAACGCGAAGAGCAATTTCTTCTCCTGGCTCAACTCTTCTTCGCGAACGCGGGCTTCTCTTCGTGAATGCGAAGAACAAATCTCCGCAACAAAAACCAGCAAAAATCTGCTATCCTTCTAAGTCCAAAAATGACCCGTTGAGCATTCGAAACACACCCGAGGCTCCCGGGACCTCAACCAAACCTATCAACCAATCCTAAAACACCATACGAACTTAGTCGAGCCATCAAATCACATCAAACAACGATAAAATCACGAATCACCCTCTAATCCAAACTTCAAAAACTTGAAACTTCAAAGTTCTACCATCGATGCCGAAACCAACTAAACCATGTCCGAATGACTCCAAATTTTGCACACAAGTCATGTTTAATACTACGGACCTACCCCAACTTCTGGAATCGGATTCCGACCCCGATATCAAAAATTTCACTACCGGTCCAAAACTCCAAAAATTCGACTTTCGCCATTTCAAGCCTAAATGAGCTATGGATCTCCAAAACACAATCCGAACGCGCCCCTAAGCCCAAAATCACCAACGAAGCTAACAGAATCGACGAAATTCCATTCAGGAACTGTATTCACACAGTTCTGACTACGGTCCAAATTCTAAGACTTAAGCTCTCATTTAGGGACTAAGTGCCCCAAAACACTCTTAAACTCAAAACAACTCATCCCGGCAAGTCACAATAGCAGAAATAGATATGGGGAAAACAATTAATAGGGGATCACGGCTCTAACTCTCAAAACGACCGGCCGGGTCGTTACACAAAGTTTAACACATACTCGTGCACCCAGGGTCGGGGCATTACACCATCCCTTCAAGCGATAAACAATGATTACTCATCCCTATTTTGAGGTAAACTCCTACTTTCCCTGAAGCCCATTGATGTTGTGTTTTGTTTATACATTTTGTCCAGAAACTCATTGCTTATTTCTGATTCGATGGTAGGAGAGTCCCTAGCTGGAAAGTCATTCCATGTGTCTTAAGTAACTCAATTAGATGCAATAACAAGAAGTATTAATGGAGTCAATCCGAAGTTCTACTCCAGAATTTGAATTTGATGGGTAAAACTTGATTAGGAACAACATTGGTAGCAACACATCCTCCTAAATGCTTTAAGCAAGAAACTAATATGCAAATTAAGATCACAGCAATCTGCACATCTACTCTCCTAATGCTCTGTAAGGAGATCAGTG
Organism: Nicotiana undulata; assembly: GCA_005239495.1. Taxonomy (NCBI): domain Eukaryota; kingdom Viridiplantae; phylum Streptophyta; class Magnoliopsida; order Solanales; family Solanaceae; genus Nicotiana; species Nicotiana undulata. Next base: position 9,714 of record ML258801.1, on the reverse strand, counting down.
CGAGATCCAAATCTTCAAATATGAGACGTACATAGTGTTCACTAATTGAAGCTTTTGGCTAAAATGCATGTGGACAGCTGAGCAGACATGCTTATTTCTTCTACAGGTTGTTTGCAGTATAAGAGGGAACAGTTGCCAAATCATTTCTTCTTGAAGAGGAAATGTGCAACCATCCATTCTTCTCCATTGTTGTAGCCAAACAGTTCAGCAACTGAAATGAAAAATGTTCTCCAATAGACAGTCCACTTAACAGCTGAATCCTTCCCATAAGTTGATTCCATTATTGGCTTTATAGAAGTTTTGTTCTGGTCCATTCTCTTAAGCCACTCTTCACTGAAAAGGGGTATACTAATTTAGTTGTTTGATCAAATGGGAGTCTAAGGAGCAAGGATATTTTCATAAGCTAAAACTCATTAAAAATCATCACAGATGTTTTTTTCCTTCTTTTTTATCTGAAAATATTCAAATTGGAAAACCATATCATTTTATTCTAATATATCAATCATGCTCTATATAAGCTCACCTTGTCTGTGCATAATGTTTTCCGTTAACGAGCCAGTGATTAACCACAGAAACATCATCCTGCGTGCAAAAATCACCTTAGAAACTAAGCAATCACAAAATGGTTTAAGGCCACAATTCCACAAAAGGCAAGTTCTTTCAACAGCAAAAAGCTTGTTTCTTGTATTTTCTGGTAGTTGTTCGTCATTTATGCAGCTTTCAATGGGTTATGTGATTGAATGTAAGCAACAAGTAGCATGTTGGATTTTACAAACTCACCTGAAAATAAAGGAGGAGATTTGCAGAAGGCATTGTACCTCCACTGAAGAAGTAGCGAGTGATCCAATCATCATCATTGACATCCTGCAGAAAATTATATACTATATCTGTAATTGAAGTAGGGAATGATTGCTATTAATTTATTCTAGCGAATAGATTCATCATTATCTAAAAGCCAATGCATCAGCAGATCAACGTATGTACCTCGAAGTGATAAGCGAATGCCTTGTGGCAAAAATGATGAACAAAAAGAAGACCATCTGGCTTCATCCATCTGGAGATCTTCTTGAGGAGGTCTCCGTAGTTCTTCATATGCTATGAAGTGAAAACGTTTCTTAGTTATATACCATAACGGTAAATTGTAACCTGAGAACAGATACTCTGTTTATAGTCAATACCTCAAACATTTCAATAGACAATATTCGATCATAGGAACCTTCCATCTCAAATGTGCTAATATCTGCAACAATGATCTCCACATTCTGCAGCTGAAGTTCCCTAAACACACAAACCACAGAAAAATAAGATAGTTTTCAATATAGAACTTGATCTTTCCATTACTTTAGAAGAGAAACTATACAAACCCATATCACTAAATCAACATTTAGAAAATTTTGTCCAGCTGTAGGAACACCACAATGTGTACACAATCCACATAGTGGTGAACGTTTTGAGGGAAGACTCTGGTTAAATTAACATAATAAAGATTCTCAGATGAGGTTATTTAAATGATAACTAGAGCCAAACACCAAATGGATTTCGTAACAGCAAATTTGAAAGACTAATGAAGCAGGATATTTTTTCTTTTGACAAGTAAATGAAGCAGGACTTAGAAACGCTTATATGTTTCCTGAGTCAACATAAAACATAACGACAGTATGCTTTAGCTCATCAAAGCAAATCAAAAAGAGTACCGGCATTGCTCTTCGATATGTGCTTTTTGAGTCACTGAATTGCAAATTCCAGTAATTTTGCAGCTACTGTATTTTTGTGCTATGTATAGAGAAAGAGATCCCCAGCCACATCCAACATCTAGTACAGTGTGTCCATCTTTCAACTGTGACCTTTCACAGTATAATTCCATCATTGCTTTTTCAGCATCCTCTAAAGTGCTGGACTTGTCGCGGAAATAACAGCAGCTGCATTGTATCAAAAAAATCCAGTAAGACCATCATATTATATTCAGCAGATGTTGTGACAAAACAGAATATTGCTATTCTATGCATAAGTATGAATACAAAATGTAGATTGGCAATGCAGAAGGAGGGTAAAAGTTTAGAGTTACGGAGATACAGATACTTGCCTATATTTGAAGTGCTTTCCAAGAACAATCTTGAAGAAAGATGTAGGAAGCTCGTAATGTTGGGACTTTGCCTTCTCAGTCATCACAGCTATAGGCATCTCTCTTAAAGCTGTAAAAGAAGCAGTCAGTCAAAATTCTACAAAGGATGAAGCATGAAAGTCCAGGCAAGCAATCGAAGCGCATCCTTATTAGTATAAAGCATATACTGGACGTAGCACTTTAGTCTTGTTCTCTCCGGTCTACCAGCATTATGTACTTAATGCAACTGGTTGGGCATTCTAAGGTGCCATTGTTCCAAATTTTAGTGTCTCAAGACCCAAATTCCACATTATTTTGACACTTAAACCTACATAATAACAGATAAAACTATGAACGTAACAGTATTTCATCATCTTCTGGGTCACACAGCCCTTTGCTGCCATCAGATAACTACTAAGAGACAAGTTAGAAAAGTTGAACTAGAAACTGAAAGTGTATCATATATTAACAGAATCAAACACTATTATGGTGCGTCATATGAAACCCACCTTGGTTAAAATTAGCAGAAAGCCTCGCTTTTTTCTAGGAAACTGTCCCTATAGATCTTCTTGTGTACCCAAATACAAAAGAAGGTTGTACAAAATAGAGAATTGTGTTCCTAAATGTATAATCCCTGCATTAGTTATGCTAATTGACAGATTATTTTATACCGAGCTCAACCTGAAATACACATATAATTAGTAATACCTACACATATAAATGACAGAAATGTACCTTAAATTATTAAGTACGACTTAGTTAAATGACAATAAATATATATTATAGTCCTGTATAACTTGTCTTTTAGCCAGACAACCCTTAATACTACATTCTAAAGTAATCTGTTATCCTTACTTAAGTTTCATTGGGACAGTAAATCAAGATATCTCGTTCAACTGAAGTTGGAACGAAGGCAAAGAAGAGTACGTAATTACTATATATAACTTGCTTACATTCATTTGTTGAATCTCAACCTGTAAAACAGATTTCTACTGCTTTTGAATCACATGCATAATCCGCCTAAAATTTCCCCAAATTAAACTAAATTCTTCAATTACAAGCTCCAGAAAAGAGTGAAACTTCTAGTACCATAGAACTCGGAAACAAAATTTAACCCACAATATATACACTGCTTCAGTAGTAGTGGAAAAACAATGATTTTCTGAAATTAAAACTGAACTTGAACTTAACAAAAAAAAAGGTTAGAGAAAAGTGTGTACAGTGCACAAACTGGAGAAGCTCAGAGAGCTGAAGCTCAGCGGAAGGCTTATAACTGGAACGAAGTCGAGCAGCTAAGAGCAGTCGTGTGAGCCGCCGTATAACGGCGTCAGGCAAGAGGTTGCGCTCGAGAGAAGACAGCATTAAACGCACCGTAGCATTGTAAGGCACCTGTACTATCGCATCCATCTTTCCCTTCTCTTTCTCTGCTTAAGGACTAAGTAGAAGCAAAAATGGCCGCTGAGCACTTAAATTTCTCTTTTATGTTCACTCTTGCAGTACAGGGGCTTATCTACAAGTTATGGGCACTGATGAAGGGAACAATTTTAAAGTACTGTTTAATAATTGAGTTTAAGTTACATACATGCTTACATTAAATTAGTAGTTTTTATACTAACAGATCATGTGCACCTATTATAATCTGATAATTTTAAAAAATATATATGAATTAAACTGATTTTTAGTATTACATCAATGAATCATTGCAAAGAGTATTTTCGTTTTTTGGTAAAGGGAAATAAGGGGTCGGTTCGGTATATGAGATAAGAATAATAATTTAATATAAAAGTTTGAAATTAACTTTATTTCATTATTTGTTTGGGGTATTAGCTAATTTGGGAATACTTTTACATTAAGGGCTCGTTTGGTTGGGAAATAAGTTATTCAGAATCAATTATTTCAGGATTAATTATTCTAAAATTATTATCTCATCCTCCCATAGGAGTAAAAATAACACTGAATAACTAATCCCTAGATTAGTGCATCGCGATTTTATCCCTCGTACCAAACGAGCCCTAAAATCTTGGGATTAGTGTCTAAAGGATATATGTCTAAATTAAGTCGTACTTCAAGCGTGGTGTTGAGGTTTGTCAAAAATTTTACACCTCAAACGAGTCTTGAAATATAGGGCATTTGTAGACATGTAAAATTTATTTGATTCAAATTAAATAAATAATTTAGATTTTATTTTACATATACTAGTTCAAATAATTATTATGGGCTAATATAATTGGATTAGTTATATAAGTCCAACATATGTGGATTAAATAAATAAGTTTTAATTCATTGTGCTAGCCCGTTTAATTGGGCTAAAGTGATGAGCCCACTTCATTAAGCCCAAGATGTCATCTTCCTATAGACCCAATTTGGTGCCATGTATCAAATGACATGGCGCACCAAGTCAAACAGAAGAGCCAATAGGATTGTGCCATGTGTCAAAATGACAAGGCATGTCAAGTCAAATTAAAAGGGACAATGAAACCGCGTCATATGTGTAAGCGACATGTTCTGGCCAATCAAATGCGGCCTTGTCACACTTTAATTTGATTGGTCTGAAAGAGTTTGTTCTTATCATAACTCTTCCATCCCATAACTATAAATAGAGGTCTTCATAACCCAGAAAAAATACCAGAAGTTATAACAAGAAGCAAGAGAGAGCTCGTGGATCTAACGCTGCAGATTTCTCTAAAAGCTACAAGCATTCAAGTGTTTAAATGATTAAAAGATCAAGATGGAGATTCAAGAACAAGTTGCAAGCCATTGGATTAAAAATACGTCAAGATCAAGATCAGGCCTCAAGCACTTGAATTAAAATAAAATAAAATTCAAGATTAAGCTCAAAAGTTCTTTTATTTACTGTTGAAGAGTAGAATCAGAAGATTCATATTGATTGTAACACTCAAATATTTGAACTAAAATACTACGGTTGTTGCAATATTTTTCGGTCTTGATTTTATTTTCTCGACGCAATTTTATTTTTTTCAAATTTTGGCATGCCCAGTAGAACTAGTGGGATAACTAATCACATGGAATATTTTACCCGATGAAATATCTTACCGTTGTACCGAATAACCCCTCAAGAGTTCAATAATACTCTCTTCTTTTTAATTTATATGGCATAACTTGATATGTCACGAAATTTAAATATAGAAGACTTTTGAGATTTAAAATTTTGAAAACGTTAATGGTAAAAGATTTTATGGAATCTTCAATTTGTGTGGCGAGAAAAATTTCTAACTAAAATAAAATTTTATTTTAAAATATAAAATAAAGAAAGTGGGTCGTATAAACCAATCGTGACTACTGTACCTTCTTTGGCAAGTGTGCCTGTTAGATCTTCTCGTGATACATAAAGTATAAAAGGAGGTGTGGTCCAAAAGCGAAAACGTTTAGCTTGCATCTACCAATTGATTGATGATTTTTAAGAGCACTCTGTTCCCAGAAACATTTAGCTTGATAAAATTATTCACACTGCCACTATATAAAATTATACTCAAGTTTAAATAAATTTTGCTTTAATTTTTCTTCAAAATTCTACATAATTAAACAATTGAGCTATTATCTCATTCATCTTTTTATTTTATTTTTTCTCCACACGCATTTCTTGTGAAATTATTTACATGAGCAATAAGACATAGGAGTATGATTTATTAAATGTTTAATTATAAGACTCATACTGCAATATACAAGTAAATAGTTATAACAAATAAAATGATATTGATAATGTATATTTTTTTTCAGACTGAACTATATATAAGTCAAAATCGTTCGAGATAATGAATATCAAGTGCAATATTTTTCAGTCATTAATAGCCGCCTACTCATATATTATAGCTAGTCTATTTGCTTATTGTGTGTTTCTTCTTGTTTTTTCTTAATATACAATACATATTTTACCTAATTATGTATTTATTTCAAATTATTCTTTAAATAATTTTAACTATATATTTATTCTCTACTGCAGCATATATAAAAATTTGAATGGAGCATGCCAAATAAGTTTTTAGTCAAAATTATAGAGTTTTAACTATGTATCTTTTAATTTCTTCCTTAACTGCAATAATTTTTTATTTCAATTGTCTGTTTATCTTTTTCGGACCAAATGTATAAAGAAAAATTTCTCTGGAACTTTATTATTTTTAGCCAAATTTTTAAAAAAATACTAAAAACAATGTGGTTCCAATTATAAAGATATCAAAGGACTAGATCAGCCCAATTTCGGATCGATTTGACCAGATAAGAGATTGGCACATACGGTCCCGATTCAAAGAGAAGGGGGCAAGCAAAAATTTGCACGGTCCCCCCAAAGGATTGATTTTGGCGGAATGTCTCTATTTTGACCGGTTTAGCAAAATATCCCCGCTTTAACTTGAACAACATAATTCTTCAATTTTTAAAACTTAAAATTCTTGTTTGGTGGTAAGAAATAAAAGTTAATGATCGATTATTGTTAAATCGTTTGAATGTTAATAATTTATGCTTAAATTTTTAATTCAAACACTAATTTTAGTGATTTACTATAATAATCTCAAACCTTCGTTGTTGGACTTAGAAAGTTTTGAAGAAGATAAAGTGAGTCTTTTTTATTTAATATTATTTGATGAAATTGGTGATTGAGGTTTACTTGTGCTGGTATTTGGAAGTTTTGTTTCGAATTTGAAATCATTTGGAACATATTTGGGGTGGTTTGATCGAAATTGAAGTTTCAAATTCAAAGAACACTCTATTAAAACAAACAAAAAAATAGTATGTCAATCGGGTAGACTTCGTTGAACAACTTAATAGATAATCATAGGAAATAATGCATCAACTCTATCAACTTGGTGGAGAAATCCCTATAGAGCAAAAGTATAACAATTAGGTAGACTTCGATGAACAACTTAACAGATAAGTAAGATAATACCATGTGAAGATATGTACTCGAGTGAGATTGGTTATAGCTGTGTCCCTTGCCGGTATGGTGTTAATTCTATTGTTGTTCCCTTGCCGGGATGTTATGACTTATTATTGTGGCTTATATTGTTGATTTTCCTTGTCAGACTTCTGTTATTGATATTGTTTGGGTGAGAAGAGTGTAAAGCACGAAGGATGATGCCGTGTATTGATTATTGTGAGGATGGGAGTGTAAAAGCACGAATGGTGATGCCGTGCCATATTATGATATTAAATGCATGAAGGGTGATGTCGTGTCGTTTTTATTGATTTATTGTGAGGATGAGAGTAAAAGAACGAAGGGTGATGCCGTGCATTTGCATTTACTATTTGGTGAAGATGAGAGTAAAAGCACGAAGGGTGATGCCGTGCACTGTTTTCTCTGCGATGTTATTTCCTGCTGTTTAAGTTGATATTTGAATTGTTGCCTTATTTCATTATTTCCATTATTTGATATTTCTTTCCCCAGCATGTCCCCCTTTTCTTTGTACTTAATTGTTTACTTCCTGTTGTTATTATTTCCTCCGTATGTTATTAAATTGCATAGGTTGATTGGGTTGTCGTGTCCTAGCCTCATCACTACTTCGCCGAGGTTAGGCTCGACATGTACTCAGTACATGGGGTCGGTTATACTGATACTACACTTTGCACATTTTTGTTGTGCAGATCCCGGTACAGGACCCTACGAGAATTAGAGCGAGGAGGCTGCCTTCAGTCCACGTGGAGACACCGAGGTAGTCATGTTGGCGTCCGCAAGCCTTGGCGTCCCCTCCTACTTCTTTTGTATTCTGCTCTAGTTATTTCAGAAACAAATGTACTTATTTCATTCAGACTTTTATATGTATTATTCATAGACAGTCCGTGAGTTTGTGACTCCAAAATTCTGGGATTGGTATTGTAAAATCGCGTAAAGGCATTAAATTGAGTTAATATACCTTGCTTCATTTTGTACTTTCATTTATGTTAGTGTTGTATTTCACTTGTTATTGAATAATAATAAAGGAATAAGGTCAATTAAACATTCATGTTGGCTTGCCTAGTGGGTTCAACGTTAGGCGCCATCACGGTCCCGACGGTGGGAAATTCGGTTCGTGACAAGTTGGTATCAGAGCACTAGGTTGCTTAGGTTTCACAATTCACGGGCAAGCTTAGTAGAGTCTGAGGGATCGGTACGTAGACGTCTGTACCTATCCCCCAGAGGCTGCAGATTTTAGGAATAACTTCACATCTATTCTTCTCTGTCGTGCGATTTGAATTCTAAATGCTAACTGAATTTCTATTCTATTCTCTCGCAGATGGCGAGAACACGTGCTTCTTCATATACCGATTAGCAGCCCGAGCCTCCAGTTGCAGCTCCTACGAGGGGCCGAGGACGAGGCCGTACTAGAGACCGAGACAAGGGCAGAGCTCAGCCCAGAGCAGCAGCCTCAGTGGAGGAGCCTCAGTGGAGGAGCCTCAGGTAGAGTTTGCCGATGAGGTTCCTGCTCAGACATTTTCGGTGGGACCAGCTCAGGTTCCTGAGGGGTTCGTTGCCACCCCGGTACTCCAGGATGCTCTGGTCCGTCTTGTGGGCCTCATTGAGAGCGTGGCTCAAGCAGGTTTACTTCCTAAAACACCAACCGTCTCTCAGGCTGGGGGAGGATCTCAAACTCCCGCTACCCGCACTCCGGAGCAGCTGGCTTCTCAATTTCAGACTCTAGCACCTCAGACAGCTGGGGTAGTTCAGCCAGGTATTGTGGCTGAGGCCATCGATAGGGAAACTATGTCTGCTGATGCTTTATGGAGATTGGACCGGTTCACCAAGCTGTTTCCTACTACTTTTAGCGGTGCACCTTCAGAGGATCCCCAGGATTACTTAGACAGTTGCTATGAGGTTCTTCGGAACATGGGGATCGTGGAGACCAATGGGGTCGATTTTGCTACGTTCCGCCTTTTAGATCCCTCCAAGACTTGGTGGAGGGATTATTGCTTGACCAGACCAGCTGGATCACCGCCTTTGTCTTGGGCTCAGTTATCCGATTTATTCCTGGAGAAGTTTCTTCTTGTCACCCAGAGAGAGGATTTTCGGAGGCAGTTTGAGCGTTTCCAGCGGGGTTCTATGGCGGTCACGCAATATGAGACCAGATACATCACTTTGGCCCAGCATGCTATTATGATACTTCCCACCGACCGAGAGAGGGTGAGGAGGTTTATCGAGGGATTATCTTAGCCGATTAGACTGTAGATGGCCAGAGAGACAGGCAGTGACATTTCCTTTCAGGATGCGGCCAATGTTGCCCGACGAGTCGAGATGGTTTTATCGCAGGGCAGTGGTCAGGGGTCTGACATGAGGCCTCATCATTTTGGCCGGTTCAGTGGTGCCTCATCTGGAGGCAGGGATTCTTTTGGTAGAGGCTATCCTCCTAGACCATTTCGGTCAGCACTTCAGGTTTCTCGCGGTGCTCCAAGTAGTCATGGTTCCCACATGCCATATTCTGACCAGTTGGCCTACAGTAAGGGTGGCTAACGGGCCGGGCCCGGGCCAAACGGGCCGCGGGCTTTGCGGGTGGAACCGGCCCCCCACGGGCCTAAGCCCACATGGGCCGGGCTAAGCGGGCTGGGCCCGCGGGCCAAACGGGCCAAAACGGGTCCGGCCTATTTTTTTTTAATTTTTTTTTATGTAAGGCAATTTCTTGTAAATCTTT
>ML258800.1:0-17839 GCA_005239495.1 Nicotiana undulata | reverse complement strand
AAAATGAGGTTTTGAGGTTTTAAAGAATTTGAAATGCGACTTGGAAAGTGATGTTATCTTCCCGAGGTCCGAATGAGATTCCGAGACTGGGAATAGTTCCGTGGTGTCATTTATAACTCATCTCCAAAATTTGAGGTCATTCCGAGTGGTTTAGGCTGGTTCGGCGCGTTAAAGTGAATTCTAGAATTTCAAGTTCTTAAGTTTTGAATTCAGGGGTTTTGGAGAGTGATTTTGAGTTTTAGCGTTGTATTGAGTGTTCCGTGAGTTCGAGCAAGTCCGTTTTATGATTTGGGACTTGTTGGTATTTTTGGACGGGGGCTCGGGTGGGCCCAAGTGCCTCCCGGACCCCGTGCGAGGCCAAAAACCAGCAAAAACCACTGCTGGTGCACAACAGCTGGTGTGACCACAGGTGCGGTTGCCCAGCCGCAGGTGCGGGACTGCCCCTGCGGTCCTAGCCTCGCAGGAGCGGACCCCAGCCCCCTTTCCCAAGTCCGCAAGCGCGGGACGTAGGCCGTAGGCGCCAGACCGCAGGCGCGGTCCAAGACCCTTTCCGCAGGGGCGACCGGACTCCCTTAGGGGCGGGACCGCTGGTGCGGCTCCCAATCCTGCAGGCGCGAGTCCAGGGTCCCAGGCCCTTTTCCGCAGGGGCGACCACTTTCTCGCAGGCGCGAGACCGCACTTGCAGTCCTATTGTCGCAGGTGCGGAAACCCCTGTTGGCAGCCCACTTAAATACTCCAAAATTTCGGGTTTTTCTCATTTCATTCATCTTCAACCTCCATTAGAGAGTCTCCAAGCTTGGGCATCACCTTCCACGACCACCCACTGTAAGAGGTAAGTAAAAACCCCATAAAACTTCTAATTTTAACAATAATTCCTAGCTTAATTCACTAATAAACCACCTAAAATCATCGAATTAGGTAGTAAACTTTAGGGTTGTTAGGAATTTCGTGATTTTCCATATTAGGCCATAAATTCCTGAATGAATTACATAAATTCGATCCTTAGACTCCGGGTAATTGATTCCTTCACAAATTTTTGAAAATCTAAGCGTGTGGGTCTGGGGTAGAATTTTAGTATTCTTGGAAGAATAGTAGGAAATGAATAACTTGACTTAGAAATTGATTTATTGAGCACTTATTGATGTACTTGGGTTGATTGTGTCTAGATAATACCGTTCCGGAGTCGGATTCTAAAGGAAAGGCTGTGATCGAGGCTTGACTTGCAATTTTGGAGCCGAGGTAAGTGTTTGGTTTAACCTCAGCTTGAGGGATTAGGTATAGAGTCTTATTTGCTACGTGTAACTCATGTCCAACGTATAGGCGTGGTGACGAGTGCCTATGCGTGGCGGTAAAGTATGCCCGTGAGTCAATTGTGTTGAAATTTGCTATGTTCCTAACATTCCTCGCACTATGAGTAAATTATGAATTAAAAGTGATACTTGAGGTTATTTCTTGACGTTGAGAGTTATTGAGTTATTTGCTCCAGTTGAGACTTACACTGTTGAAGTTGTATTGCTGATGCGAGGTTGGTTATAGCTGAGACCCTTGTCGGCCATTTGTGATGTTTTAAATGATGATTTCTCTTTGCCAGGACAATAGAATTGTATTGAATAATTCCATGCACTTGAGACTTCGTGTTGTTGAATTTGATATTATTGTTGCCTTGTGTTTTATTACTCGTCGCACGAGGGGACATGCCGTGTTGACTGAGTGTTATTATATATGCACGAGGGGACATGCCGTGCCGAGTGATTGTGAGGTTATGCACGAGGGGACATTCCGTGCCGAGTGTTATTATATATGCACGAGGGGACATTCCGTGCCGAGTGATTGTGAGGTTATGCACGAGGGGACATTCCGTGCCGAGTGTTATTATATATGCACGAGGGGACATNCGTGCCTTTCCTGTTCATTATATGTTTGAGAAGCTATACTTCTGCCTTGCCTTTACGTTTCATTTATTACCTTGTACTGTTGTGTTAGCATACTGTTACCCTATCTCCCCAGCATGTTCTCTCTGTATCTGTCTTACTTGCTACTTCTGTTGCCATTTTTCCTGTTATTATATAAAAATTTCACAGGTACATATGTAGTGTTGGTCCTAGCCTTGTCACTACTTCGCCGAGGATAGGCTCGACACTTACTCAGTACATGGGGTCGGTTGTACTGATGCTACACCTGCACTTCTTTATGTTGTGCAGATTACGCAGTCGGACCCGAGGATCACTGACGATCAGAGCATTTCATTCCGTCACACAGGAGACTCGAGGTAGACCCGCAGACGTTCGTGGGCCTTGACGTCACCTTCTACTTTCCACTTTCAGCTCTGTCTTACTTTGTATTTCAAAGACAGTCTTATGTATTTATTTCAGACCTTTTGTTTGTAGTAATCTCTTAGATAGTCCGTGAGTATGTGACACCAGTTCTGGGATTTGTTTATGGGTTTTATTTCGAAAAGTGCTATGTTGTATTTTGGGTTATTTTGTTAAATTTTATATGGTGGGCCATCGAAGCCTTGGTTATCTTGTTCGTATTTGTTGTTAATAAGTTTTATTAGTTCAAACGTTGGCTTGTCTAGCGGGTTCAACGTTAGACGCAGTCATGGCCCGAAGGTGGGATTTCGGGGCGTGACAAGTTGGTATCAGAGCCCTAGGTTGCTTAGGTCTCACAACTCACGGACAAACTTGGTAGAGTCTGAGGGATCGGTACAGAGACGTCTGTATTTATCCCCCAGAGGCAGCAGAGTAGGAATAACTTCACATCTTTAATCCTCTGTCATGCCAATTGGATTCTAAATTGCTAATTGAATCTCTATTTTACTCTCTCGCAGATGGCAAGGACGCGTGCTTCCTCATCGACCGACCAACAGCCTGATCCTCCTATTACAGCTCCTACGAGGGGCCGAGGCGAAGGCCGTGCTAGAGGTCGAGGCAGAGCTAGGTCAGCAGCTCCAGTAGAGGACCCACAGGTAGACTTTGCCGGTGAGGTTCCTACTCCGACAGTCCCAGTTGGACCGACTCAGGTTCCAGAGGGGTTCATTGCCACCCCAGTACTTCAGGACGCTCTAGTCCGCTTAGTGGGACTCATGGAGAGCGTGGCTCAGGACGGTCTTCTTCCTAATGCACCATCTGGATCTCACGTTGGGGGAGGGACCCAGACTACTGCTATTCACACGCCAGAGCAGTTTGCCATTCAATTCCAGACTCCGGCACCTCAGACGGCTGGAGTAGTTCAGCCGGGTATTGTGGCGCCCGCAGGTGAGGGAGCAGCCATGTCCGCTGATGCTCTATGGAGATTGGATCGGTTCACCAAGTTATTTACTACCACATTTTCTGGTGCACCATCAGAGGATCCTCAGGATTATTTAGAGAGCTGTTATGAGGTTCTTCGGAACATGGGAAATATGGAGTCCAACGGGGTTGATTTTGCTACATTTCGTCTATCTGGCACCGCTAAGACTTGGTGGAGAGATTACTGCTTGACCAGACCAGCTGGGTCTGCACCTTTGACTTGGGGTCAGTTCTCCGAGTTGTTCTTGGGAAAGTTCCTTCCAGTTACTCAGAGAGAGGATCTTCGGAGGCAGTTTGAGCGTCTACAGCAGGGCTCCATGTCCGTCACTCAGTACGAGACCAGGTTTATTACGCTGGCCAGGCATGCCCTTATGATACTCCCCACTGATCAGGAGAGGGTTCAGAGGTTTATTGAGGGTCTGGCTCAGCCCATCAGGCTTCAGATGGCCAGAATGACGGGTATCGATATCTCCTTCCAAGATGCAGCCGATGTGGCCAGACACATTGAGATGGTATTACCCCAGGGTGGTGTTCAGGGGTCTGAAAAGAGACCTCGTCATTTCGGCCGTTTCAGTGGTGCCTCATCTGGAGGCAGAGATTCCTTTGGCAGAGGCCATCCTCCTAGGCCTTATCAGTCGGCACTCCAGGTATCCCGCAGTGCACCTGCAGCTTCCATCAGTGCACCGCCGATCCAGAGCTACTAGGGTGGTCATTCTGGTAGACATGGTCAGTTCCAGGGTCAGTATTCTCAGCAGCCGAGGTCTTGCTTCACTTGCGGTGGTACGGGGCATATTTCCAGGTTTTGCCCCCGAGGTTTTGGTGGGTCTCAGTATCAGGCTTCCCGTGCCATGCTTCCCGCATTAGGTGCACCCTCACCCCCTCAGCCAGCTAGGGGTGGTACTCGTGGTGCCATAGGTGGAGGTCAGACGCATTGATGTGGAGGGCAGGCCATGAGAGGTAGAGGCCAGCCCGTAGCAGGTAGACCCAGAGATATACAGGTTAGAGGGGCTCAGCCCCGATGTTATGCTTTTCCTACTCGTCCAGATGCTGAGGCTTCTGATGTAGTTATCACAGGTACAGTTTAAGTTTGCAGCCGAGAGGCCTCGGTGTTATTTTATCCAGGTTCTACATTCTCCTCTGTGTCTTCATACTTTGCCCCTTATTTGAGTATGCCCTGTGACACCTTGGGCACTGCTGTACATGTGTCTACACCGGTGGGTGATTCTATAGTGGTAGATCGAGTCTACCGTGCTTGCGTAGTAGCTATTGGTGGTCTGGAGACTCAGGTTGATCTTTTGCTTCTTGATATGGTTGACTTTGATGTTATATTGGGGATGGATTGGCTATCTCCATATCATGCTATCATGGACTGTCATGCCAAGACAGTGACCTTGGCCTTACCAGGTGTGCCTCGTTTAGAGTGGAGGGGGACTCCTAGTCATTCTTCTGGCAGGGTTATTTCTTATATGAAGGCTCGGCGCATGGTCGAGAAGGGTTGTTTGGCCTATCTGGCCTATGTTCGTGATTCTAGTGCTGATGTTCCTTCCATAGAGTCTGTGCCCGTGGTTCGTGAATTTCCAGAGGTATTCCCTGCTGACCTGCCGGGTATGCCACCCGACAGGGATATTGATTTTTGTATTGAGCTGACCGAGGGCACTCAGCCCATCTCAATTCCCCCGTATCGTATGGCTCCGCCAGAGTTGAAGGAATTAAAGGAGAAATTGCAGGATTTGTTGGGTAAAGGATTCATCAGGCCTAGTGTTTCACCTTGGGGTGCTCCAATATTGTTCGTGAAGACGAAAGATGGCTCGATGAGGATGTGTATTGACTACTGGAAGTTGAATACGGTTACAGTCAAGAACAAGTATCCTTTGCTGAGGATTGATGACTTATTTGATCAGCTTTAGGGTACTACGGTGTTCTCTAAAATAGACTTGAGGTCTGGTTATCATCAGCTGAGGATTAGGGCTTCTGATGTGCCTAAGACAGCTTTTCGCACTCGTTATGGGCATTATGAGTTCTTGGTCATGTCGTTCGGGTTGACTAATGCCCCCGCTGCTTTCATGGAGTTGATGAATCGGGTATTCAGGCCTTATCTGGACTCCTTTGTGATCGTGTTTATAGATGATATTTTGGTATACTCTCGCAGCCGAGCAGAGCATGAGCAGCACCTTCGAGTCGTCCTCCAGACTCTGAGGGATAGTCAGTTGTATGCCAAATTTTCCAAGTGTGAGTTCTGGCTGAGTTCAGTGGCATTTCTGGGCCACGTGGTATCGGCAGAGGGTATTGAGGTGGATCCGAAGAAAGTTTCGGCAGTCAGAGATTGGCGTAGGCCCACTTCAGCCTTAGAGATTCGGCGTTTCTTGGGCCTAGCAGGCTATTATCGCCGGTTCGTGGAGGGGTTTTCGTCTATAGCAGCCCCTATGACCATGTTGACGCAGAATAATGTTCAGTTCAGATGGTCGGAGGAGTGTGAGGCGAGCTTTTAGAAGCTCAAGACAACATTGACCACAACACCAGTGTTGGTACTGCCCACAGGTTCAGGTTCTTATACCGTGTATTGTGATGCATCGTGAGTTGGGCTTGGTGCAATGTTGATGCAGGATGGGAAGGTTATAGCCTATGCTTCCCGTCAGTTAAAGATTCATGAAAAGAACTATCCAGTCCACGATTTGGAACTTGCAACTATTGTTAATGCCTTGAAGATTTGGAGGCACTATTTGTATGGGGTGCCGTGTGAGGTGTTCACTAATCATAAGAGTTTGCAATACTTGTTTAAGCAAAAGGAGTTGAATATGAGGCAGATGAGATGGTTAGAGTTGCTGAATGATTATGACATTACCGTACTTTATCATCCGGGGAAGGCCAATGTGGTGGCCGATGCTTTGAGCCAGAAATTAGTCAGCATGGGTAGTTTTGCTTACTTATCAGTTGGAGAGCAACCTTTGGCTTTGGATGTTCAGGCGTTAGCCAATCGATTTGTCAGATTGGAGGTTTCTGAGAGTGGCAGTGTTTTGGCCCATACCGTCGCTCGTTCTTCATTATATGATCGCATTCATGCCAGGCAGTATGATGATCGTCGTTTATGTGCTCTTAGAGATGCGGTTCGGCACGGACGTGCCAAGCAGGTCATAGTTGATGCTGAGGGAGTTTTGAGGTTCTAGGGTCGCTTATGCGTTCCTGATGTTGATGGCATTCGTGAGATAATACTGCAGGAGGCCCACAGTTCTAGGTATTCCATTCATCTGGGCGCCACGAAGATGTACCAAGACTTGCGGCAACATTATTGGTGGCGTAGAATGAAGAAAGATATTGTGGCCTATGTGGCTCGGTGCTTGCATTGTCAGCAGGTTAAATATGAGCACCAGAGACTCGGTGGTTTGATGCAGCAGATTCAGCTTCCCGAGTGGAAGTGGGAGCGTATCACGATGGATTTTGTAGTTGGACTCCCACGGACTCAGAGGATGGTTGATGCAGTATGGGTTGTGGTGGATAGGCTGACCAAGTCAGCACATTTCATTCCGGTGGCAGTTTCATCTTCAGCGGAGAAGTTAGCTCAGATTTATATGAGAGAGATCGTCAGATTGCACGGTGTGCCCCTATCTATTCTATCAGACCGAGGTACTCAATTTACCTCCCACTTCTGGAGCGTATTCCAGCGAGAGTTGGGCACACAGATTGAGTTGAGTACAACATTTCATCTTCAGACGGACGGACAGTCCGAGAACACTATTCAGATTTTGGAGGATATGTTGCGGGCATGTGTTATTGATTTCGGTGGTTCATGGGATCAGTTCTTGCCGTTAGCAGAGTTTGCCTACAACAACAGCTACCAGTCGAGCATTCAGATGGCTCCGTATGAGGCGTTGTATGGTAGGCGATGTCGGTCTCCATTCGGATGGTTTGAGCCCGGAGAGGCTAGGTTATTGGGTACCGAGTCAGTCCAGGATGCCTTAGATAAAGTGAAGATTATTCAGGATAGACTTCGTGCAGCTCAGTCCAGGCAAAGAGCTATGCAGATCGTAGGGTTCGAGATTTGGCTTATATGGTAGGAGACCAGGTGTTCCTCCGAGTGTCGCCTATGAAGGGCGTGATGAGATTCGGGAAGAAGGGAAAGTTGAGCCCTAGGTATATCGGTCCATTTGAAATTTTAGAGGAAGTAAGAGAGGTGGCTTACAGACTTGCCTTGCCACCGCATTTATCAGCAGTGCATCCAGTTTTTCATGTATCTACGCTCCGGAGATATATTGCAGATCCGTCTCATGTTCTTGATTTCAGCGGTGTCCAATTTGACAAGGATCTGACTTATGAGGAAGAGCCAGTAGCCATATTAGATAGGCAGGTTTGACAGTTGAGGTCGAAGAGTTATCCTTCGGTCTGTGTTCAATGAAGGGGTCAGCCTATCGAGGCAGCTACATGGGAGTCCGAGTCTGATATGAGGAGTCGTTATCCCCATCTATTCTCAGACTCAGGTATTTCTCTATGTCCGTTCGGGCACGGACGTTTGTTTTAGAGGTGGAGATTGTGATGACCCAAAAGGTCACCTTTTGGAATTTAAGCTATATATGTGTTCTGAGGCTCCGAGAGCCTCCGTTAGTCTCACCTCGATATGCGTGCGCAGCCCGGGCGTGTAGCCGGGAAGCTATTATGTGAAAATTTGATGAAAATGAGTTTTGATAATTAATAAATAAATATAGTTGACTTTGGTCAACATTTATGGAAAACAGACCCGGACCCGTGATTCGACGGTCCCGGAGGGTCCCTAAGAAAATATGGGACTTGGGCATATGCTCGGAATCGAATTCCGAGGTCCCAAGCCCGAGAAATGAATTTATAAAAGAAATTATTTTCTAAAAATATTAAAGGAATGTGAAAGTGAATAATTGTGTAAAAACCTTGTTACCGGGCCTGTGTTATGGTTCCGTAGCCCGGAATAGGTTTATTATATATTATTTGTCTTATCTGTAAAATTTGGTGTAAAACGGGCGTGAATTGAGTGGTTTCGGATAAAAAATGAGGTTTTGAGGTTTTAAAGAATTTGAAATGCGACTTGGAAAGTGATGTTATGTTCCCGACGTCCGAATGAGATTCCGAGACCAGGAATAGTTCCGTGGTGTCATTTATAACTCATCTGCAAAATTTGAGGTCATTCCGAGTGGTTTAGGCCGGTTCGGCGCGTTAAAGTGAATTCTAGAATTTCAAGTTCTTAAGTTTTGAATTCAGGGGTTTTGGAGAGTGATTTTGAGTTTTAGCGTTGTATTGAGTGTTCAGTGAGTTCGAGCAAGTCCGTTTTATGATTTGGGACTTGTTGGTATTTTTTGACGGGGGCTCGGGTGGGCCCAAGTGCCTTCCGGACCCCGTGCGAGGCCAAAAACCACTACTGGTGCACAGCAGCTGGTGTGATCGCGGGTGCGGTTGCCCAGCCGCAGGTGCGGGACCGCCCCTGCGGTCCCAGCCTCGCAGGAGCGGACCCCAGCCCCCTTGCCCAAGTCCGCAGGCGCGAGACCGCAAGCGCGGTCCAAGCAATCGCAGGCGCGACCCTTTCCGCAGGGGAGACTGGAATCCTGCAGGGGCGGGACCGCTGGTGCGGCTCCCAATCCCGCAGGCGCGAGCCCAGGGTCCCAGGCCCTTTTCCGCAGGGGCGACCACTTTCTCGCAGGCGCGGGACCGCACCTGCGGTCCTATTGTCGCAGGTGCGGAAACCCCTGTTGGCAGCCCACTTAAATACTCCAAAATTTTGGGTTTTTCTAAATTTCATCCATCTTCAACCTCCATTAGAGAGCCTCCAAGATTGGGCATCACCATCCACGATNCCCGCAGGCGCGAGCCCAGGGTCCCAGGCCCTTTTCCGCAGGGGCGACCACTTTCTCGCAGGCAGGAGACCGCACCTGCGGTCCTATTGTCGCAGGTGCGGAAACCCCTGTTTGCAGCACACTTAAATACTCCAAAATTTTGGGTTTTTCTCATTTCATTCATCTTCAACCTCCCTTAGAGAGCCTCCAAGGTTGGGCATCACCTTCCACGACCACCCACGGTAAGAGGTAAGTAAAAACCCCATAAAACTTCTAATTTTAACAATAATTCCTAGCTTAATTCACTAATAACCCACCTAAAATCATCGAATTAGGTAGTAAACTTTAGGGTTCTTAGGAATTTCGTTATTTTCCATATTAGGCCATAAATTCTTGAATAAATTACATAACTTCGATCCTTAGACTCCGGGTAATTGATTTCTTCACAAATTTTCGAAAATCTAAGCGTGTGGGCCCGGGGTCGAATTTTAGTATTCTTGGAAGAATAATAGGAAATTTTAGTATTCTTGGAATAATAATAGGAATTTTAGTATTCTTGGAAGAATAGTAGGAAATTTTAATACCGTTCCGGAGTCGGATTCTAAAGGAAAGGCTGTGATCGAGGCTTGACTTGCAATTTCGGAGCCGAGGTAAGTGTTTGGTNTACTTGATGTTGTTTCTTGACGTTGAGAGTTATTGAGTTATTTGCTCCAGTTGAGGTTTACACTGTCGAAATTGTATTACTGATGCGAGGTTGGTCATAGCTGAGGCCCTTGTCGGGCATTTGTGATGTTGTAAATGATGATTTCTCTTTGCCGGGACAATAGAATTGTATTGAATAATTCCATGCACTTGAGACTTTGTGTTGTTGAATTTCATATTATTGTTGCCTTGTGTTTTATTACTCGTCGCACGAGGGGACATGCCGTGTTGACTGAGTGTTATTATATATGCACGAGGGGACATGCCGTGCCGAGTGATTGTGAGGCTATGCACGAGGGGACATTCCGTGCCGAGTGTTATTATATATGCACGAGGGGGCATTCCGTGCCGAGTGTTATTATATATGCACGAGGGGACATGTCGTGTCGAGTGATTGTGAGGCTATGCACGAGGGGACATTCTGTGCCGAGTGTTATTATATATGCACGAGGGGGCATTCCGTGCCGAGTGACTGTGAGGTTATGCACGAGGGGACATGCCGTGCCCTTTTCTGTTCATTATCTGTTTGAGAAGCTATAATTCTGCCGTGTCTTTACGTTTCATTTATTACCTTGTACCGCTGTGTTAGCATACTGCTACCCTATCTCCCCAGCATGTTTCTCCCCGTATCTGTCTTACTTGCTTATTTCTGTTGTCATTTTTCCTGCTATGATATAATATTACACAGGTACATATGTAGTGTTGGTCCTAGCCTCGTCACTACTTCGCCGAGGTTAGGTTCGACACTTACTCAGTACATGGGGTCGGTTGTACTGATGCTACACCTGCACTTCTTTATGTTGTGCAGATTACGCAGCCGGACCCGGGGATCACTGACGATCAGAGCATCTCATCCCGCCATACAGGAGACTCGAGGTAGACCCACAGACGTTCATGGGCTTTGACGTCACCTTCTACTTTCCACTTTCAGCTCTGTCTTATTTTGTAGTTCAGAGACAGTCGTATGTATTTATTTCAGACCTTTTGTTGTAGTAACCTCTTAGATAGTCCGTGAGTACGTGACACCAGTTCTGGGATTTGTTTACGAGTTTCATTTCGAAAATGCTATATTGCACTTTAGTTATCTTGTTCTTATTTGTTGTTAATGAGTTTTAATTACTTCAAACGTTGGCTTGTCTAGCGGGTTCAACGTTAGACGCAGTCATGGCCCGAAGGTGGGATTTCGGGTCGTGACAAGACATGCCATATAAGTAATGCCTCCAAAGTTTGAGCGTGTACAATAGCTGCTAACTCCAAACCATGCACCAGATAACTCTTCTCATGGGGCTTCAACTCATGCAAAGCATAGGCTATCACCCTGACATCCTACATCAAAACACACCCGAGACCAATACATGAAGCATCACAATAAATTGTATATGATCCAGATGTCGAAGGCAAAACAAAAAATGGGGAGTGTATCACTATGGACTTTGTGGTAGGATTGACATGGACCTTGAGGAAGTTTGATGTTATTTGGGTCATTGTGGATAGATTGACTAAGTCTGCGCATTTCATTCCGGTGATGACTTCTGACATTTAAAAGAAGATGCCTTAGATCTACATTCAGGATATCATTCATTTGCATGGCATGCCTATTCCTATCATTTCAGATCGTGGTAATGTAATGACCTGATCGATAGTTTTGAGATTTAACATCTTGTTCGATGATTTGAGACATTGGGTAACTTCATATGATGTATTATGACTTGTGTGTATGGTAGGTTTTAGTTTTCGAGTGGTTCACAACTGATTTAGAAGAATGACTCTCGATTTGGAAGCTTTAAGTTGGAAGAGTTAACCAAGGTTTGACTTTTGGGTAAATAGACTTGGAATTGAGTTTTTATGGTTTTGGTAGGTTCGTATGATTGTAGAATTGTACATATGTTCGAATTTGGTTTTGGAGGTTCCTCGAAGAATTCGACACCATTTGTCAAAAGTTGGCAATTTGAAGAACTTAAGAGTTTATATGTTGACCAAGATTGACTTTGATGTTATTTGACTCCAATTAGTGTGTTGAGACTTTGGATAGGTCTATTTGGTTGAATTTAACTTGTGTCTAATTTGGAAATAATCTGAAGTGTGTAAGTACGATTCAGACACTCTTTTGAAGGAATGAAGATTTAACAATTTAAGAGAATTTCTATTCAATTTGAGACTCGATTCTTTGTTGTGATGTTTCCGTGAGTGTTTTGAGACTTAGGATAAGTTTGTATAATATATTTGTACTTGTTTGTATGATTGAATGGGGTCCCAAGGGTCTCGAGTATTTTTTGGATCATTGGTTGAGGAACTAGTTAAGTTAGGAACTTAGAGTTTGACCAAGGTTAATGTCAGGTCAAGACGACCTCTTTTCGCCGTTTTGAGTGCGCAAGTGAGTTCGTAGCATTTTGTATGATTAAAATGCATATATGGTTTGTGTTTGGGAGGTTCCGAATAAGTTTTGGTTGCTAAACAAAGTTTTTGTCATTGTTGATTTTATGCTGCAATAACTACGAAAATATCAGTTATGTCCTTGAAATTTTTAAACTTCCTTTAAAATTTCAAAACATCATATTTTCCTCATTTAAAGGCTAAATTGATTGATTCAAAAGGTTATCTTGGGTGTAATCTTGCAAGAATTATGTTGGGCTTATTAAATATGAGCTTCAGAATCATCTAAAATCTGAGTCGAGATGGAACAACTGATGTATTTTATTTCTTGTTCCAGAATTTAGTCACTTTTTCTCACAAGGTTTTGGAGCTCGGAAAAAGGTGAGTTTTAGGGAGTTTTCATATACTTCATAGTGATAAGTATACGTAACTCGAGTTTATGATTATAACATGAATCTATCGATGATTTTGGCTGTAAATCAAGGAATCTTAAAGAAGAAAAAAAGGTTTTGGCTTGAAAGATAAGAAAGTGCATTTTGGGGGTTTTGGCAAAACTTTTCTAAAGACAAAAATGAAGATTTGAACGTCGATTCGAAGTCGGATTTGGATGAAACTTGTATGGTTGGACTTGTATTCGAGTGGGTTAGGAATTTGTGAGTTTTGTCGAGTTCGAGCTGCGGACCTAGGTTGACTTTGAGTGTTTGGTTAATGATTCAACCTTTATCATTTGAGTTTGATTCCTATGGCATTATTTGATGTTATCGAGTTATTTTTTGCTAGATTTGAGTCGTTTAGAGGTCGATTCACGCGCGAAGGCATTCTTAGAGTTTTGTTTTGGCTTGTTTAAGGTAGGTGTCTTGCCTAGTTTTGTTTGGGGAATTTTTCCTAATAAAATGATATTGTTTGCTACATGGGGGGTGATGCATATGCGAGGTGACAAGCGTATGTGCATGTGCCAGACTTATCTATCTCGGGGTAGATTATATGATTCTTTGTGCCTTGTTCAACCTAGTGATTTTCTTGCCGCATAGTTTACTTGATTGCTATAATAATATGAGCACAAATAACAATTCTAGAGATCATGCTTCAGCTTATTATAACTTCATTAAATATGATGGACTCTTTTTGAGAGTGTTGATGTATATGCTGAAGATCGTGTTTGAGATTTGATGATATACTTGAACAATGTGGCTCTTGAAGTTTATTAATTTGTTTCTTAGTGCAAAAGATGTGAATGTCATTCAGTGGTGTATTTTGCTTAATCAATCTTCTTGATGTTGTCTCTACTTCATATCTGGCTTGTTGTTGATGTATATATTATTGGTGAGGAAGAGTGAATTGCACGAAGAATGTTTTTGTGCTTGTGAGGAAGAGTGATTTATGCACGACGGTTGTTTTTATGGTTCTTGATATTATCATTATTATTGCACGAAGAGTGCAATTTTTTAATATTATTATGTGAGGATAAGAGTAAAATCCTGAAAAGTGATGTCGTGCATTTATTTGTACATTATAGTGAGGGAACAAGAGTTCATGGCACGAAGGGTGTTTCCGTGCCGACGAGGATGAGAGACATGCATTATATTGTTGTCACGACTCCAAAATCCCACATAAGGCAGTCATGATGGTACCAAGTCTCTCAGACTAGGTACGCCTAACATTTATAAATAACTTATCAGAATTAACAACTAAAGATAATCTGACATTCAGAATTAACGCCTAACATTCATAAATAACTTATCAGATAAAGATAATCCGACAAAACCAATAATAACTCCCAAAATAGAACATCGGTAACAAAATTCCCAAAGACCGGTGGAATAGAGTCATAAGCTCTACAGAAATAATCTAAAAGTCTCTAATACAACATTGTCTGAGTAGAAGATAAACAGTAGTAAAAGTAATGACTGCATGTTAGTAGACCTTGAAATCTTTGAGATGTATGGTCAAATCACAGATGCCTAGCCTGAGCTGAATTGCCTAGATATGCACAAAAATGTGCAGAAGCGTAGTATGAGTACACCACAATGGTACCCAGTAAGTATCAATCCGGTATAGTAGTGACGAGACCAAGTCAAAACACCTACTACGATATGAGAAGATTGAACGAGCTATGATATAGGCAAATAATGTGAGACGAGGAAATAAATGACGATAAAGCAATTCAATAATATAAGCTAACAATGAAATTTAAGCAATAAAGGCAACAAGGAGTGAACACATGTTAAGAACATCAAGAAAATAATACGGAAAAATACAAGTAAGGCAATTAAAGAGATAACAAAAATTGTTCAACTACAAGCCTCTTTAACATAGAATGTACAACAACAATCACAACCGAGATACCACCTTGTATCCACATTTTTCAATTTCAAAATCACAACCTTTAATTATACCGCCGCATGAGCCTTACATTAAGATATTTTTTAATACATTTTTCCCCAAATAGCTACATACACTTTAGCCCCTTATATCGTCACATGGCTTAAAGTAATTCCCTTACTAGCAACATGCATATAAATTCACACCTTATGTCGCCGCATCCACATTAACCCTATCCTTATACCGCCGCATGGGCATTAATATTACAACACAATAACAACTCATCCTACAAGTGTCTATATGCTACATCTTACAATAATCAAGAATACCGAAGTTACCACAACATATAACCCACGACAAAACCACAATACGAGCAAGAATCTCAAAAGTTACAAAATGAGCGAGAAATACTCAACAAGGAAACATATCTCAATAATCAACAACTTCAAATAAGAATAACCCGACAAATAAGGAGTTAGCATGACAACTAGAGAGATAAAAAAGGCAATTAAGGCATAAAAGAGCATGTTTGACAATAAAAGGATAGAGCATGTGACAACAACATCAAGTAAAGCATTTAAGAGCAAGATCTAACATGATATTTCAATTTCTAATTAAAAGAATGACTGAGTCTATGAGTCTAAATCGGTCAAAATACCACATATAATCATGTGTACACACTTGTACACGTAATCCAAATAACACAGATCAATACAAGCCCTAAGGGGTAGCCCCCCCCCCCCCCCAAAGTTAGGCAATATGCTTATCTCAAACACTAATCAAATGATAAGAACAATGATGGAATCATGAATAATAAGAAACCCGAGTAAAAAACACTTACCCCGATCAAATCCTTTCAATTCCCTCCAAAATTGCCTAAAACTACGCTCTCAAACTCAAAATATGGAAAATAAAATAAACCCTCAATTTCAAACTTTTTTAGCCCATGCTTCTCGCACCTGCGGCCTCTCTGTCGCATCTGCGGAAAATCCATTGCAGATGCGGCTTCCACTAAAGGTTAGGAGATTGCGCTTCTGCGGAGAAATGGCGTACTTGCGCTTGCGCCTCGGAGACCAAAAGGCACTTCTGCGATCCCCAGCCGCACCTGCGGCCAAGCCCACTGTAGGTGCGATGGCACTAGAAACTCAAATGTTCAACAACAATTTTCCTAAGTCCAAAGTGAACCCGAAATCAATCTGAATCACACGCAGGGCCCCCAGGACATCGTCCAACCATACCATCAAGTCCCAAAACACATTTTTAAACAAAAGCCTACTCAAGTCCTAAAATCACATCAAACAACATCAAATCTACAAATCGCACCCCAATTCAAGCCTAATTAATCAATGAATATTCAACTTCTAAAACTAATGTTGAATCATACCAAACCAACTCCGAATGGGCTCAAAGTTTGCATGCAAGTACCAAATGACACAATGGACCTATACCAACTCCTGAAATTACAATCCAAGCCCGATATCAATAAAGTCAACCTTCGGCCAAACCTATCAACCTTCCAAACCTTCAACTTTCCAATTTTCGCCAAAAAGCCTCTAACTAATTGTGATGACCCAAGGGGTCATTTTATGAAGTTAGACTCCGTTCTAGGCTTTAATAGCCCTAAAAAGGTTAATTATAAATACTTCAATTTACGTGCGCAGTCCGGGCGTGAAACCGAAAAGCTTTTATGTGAAAATATAAGAAATAATAATTTTTAGAATTAAAAATTTGGTTTTAGTTGCCTTGAGTCAACATTTTGAGTAAACGGACTCGGATCTGTGTTTCGACGATCCCGGGAGGTCCGCAGTAAAATATGGAACTTGGGCGTATGCCCGAAATTAAATTCTGAGGTCCCAAGCCTTAAAATTTAATTTTTGAAAGAAATTATTTTGCTGAATTAATAATGAAATAGAGAAATGAATTAACGTTTGAAACCGTTGGTATCGGGCACTTATTTTGGTTTCGGAGCTCGATACAAGTTTGTTATGATATTTAAGTCATGTCTGCGAAATTTGGAGAGAATCCGAAATTTATTTGACGCGATTCGGATGTTCGGTTGATAAATAGTGAACTTTAAGTGTTCTTGAGAAAAATAATGAGTTTTGAGGTTTCATTCATAGTTTTACATGTTATTTTCACGTTTGATTGCACGAGAAAGTCTGTATGATGCTTTTAGACTTGCGTGCATATTTGGTTTGCTCGGGTGAGTTTCAAATAAGTTTGGGTTGTGTTGCGCTCGTTCTTTCTTATGTTTCGACGTCGTTTCTTCAAACATAAATGATATCATATTGAACAAATGAGCTCCGATTTCTGTTTTGAATGAAATATTAGATCCGTATCGTAATTACGGACCCGTAGAAAAACGAATCATCGAAATTGGACATCGTATGAGGATTTTATGATCATTTTACTAGGGTTGCCAGATTTTTCAAGTTAATTACGAAATTGTCACTGACGTCGTATTAAAAATCTGCACTATTTGCAAATATTAAAACCTACACATCTCCTTCATTATAAGGTCAAATTGAGTGATTCAAAAGCCTAACTTGACTAGAATTTCACAAGGAATCCATTGGAGAAATAAAAAGCGAGTTTCGAGATCGTTTGGCATGAGAAACGAGGCAGAATAACTGGCAAAAAAATATATATAAAACGAGCAGACTTCTTCTTCTTCATATTTTTGAACCCCACAGCCCTAGGAACGAATTTCTTCACCAATTATCATACCCAATTCATAGGTAATCAATTATAAACTTTGTTATTTCAATTTCTTACTGTTTTTCATCACTTTTAAAGCAAAAACTAAGAATTTTCATGGTAAAAAATTGAGGGTTTGGGTAGAATTAGAAAATTTTGTAAAAATCGAATCTTTACCTCGAATTGAGGTCGGATTTCGAAACTAATTGTATATTTGGGTTTGTGTGTGAATGGGTAAATGTAATTTGGTCCGAACCCCGGTTTAGACCAAGCGGGCCCGGGGTCGGGTTTTCACTTTTTTTTAGAAAACTTCGGAAAAATTATAATTTTCAATAAAGTTAGTTCTTTTAGCCTTAATTAATGATATTGAGTTAATTATGATTAGATTCGAGCAACTTAGAGCAAGATTCTAAAGGAAAAACTGTAATTGAGTAGTGAGTAGCCTACGAAATTGAGGTAAGTGCTTGGTCTAACATTGACTTGAGGGAATAGGAATCCTCACTTGTTTGCTATGTGAAATGCATGGGTGTGTTGTATAGGTGAGGTGACGAGTATCTATGCACCACCCAATTTGCCTGATAAGCATGATCTCTTTCCCTCTCCCAACTTAATTGATGTTTGCCT
The DNA here is from genome assembly GCA_005239495.1 of Nicotiana undulata. Taxonomy (NCBI): domain Eukaryota; kingdom Viridiplantae; phylum Streptophyta; class Magnoliopsida; order Solanales; family Solanaceae; genus Nicotiana; species Nicotiana undulata. The sequence continues at coordinate 39 of ML258800.1, read as the reverse complement.
TAATTGTTCTTTGTTCATTATTGTTTCTATGACTAGTTG